>LOEQ01003084.1:168109-191762 GCA_001685075.1 Bramus lutescens | reverse complement strand
CAGATCACAAACAAGCCAATGGCAAGTGATGCCTGCCCTCTGTTCCACCTGGTTGGTGGGAAGAGATGCTGTACACAGAGGCAGGGCTTGGTCCATGCCTCAGGGTGCCATACTGTTAGCATCTGGCAGACCATGGCCTGTGTCGAAGTGGATACAGAGCACTCCTGAGCATGAGACTGGAGCCCAGAACCAAGAAGCCAGGACCTACAGACCAGTTGTGCATCTAAAACTAAGGAAGGCTTTGGTCACTGCTGCAGTCAACAGACTGGAATTATGCACAGGAGGGTCTTGACTGCAATAGCGGCAGAGAGGATTTCTAAGCATGAGCTCTGAGAAGTGCCAGAGGGGCACCTACTGACCCCTGGTCCATGCTCTGCAGTGACCCGAAGCACTGTGTCCTGGGCCAGACTTGGGCCAAGCCCTTCAGGGATGGATCTGCTCCCTGGCAAAGGTGCCGAGTTCAGGATCAGTCCGACCATAGGTCTGTTGGAGACTGAGCCACCCTTGCCCTTCGGCCTCTAGCAAAGAGGCATCAATGCTCAGGATCTGGTCCAGGGGTCAGGAGCCTTCAAGAATGGAACTGGGTCATCTTAACGCACGGAGTCCCTGTGGTCAGCACATGATGATGCAGGAGCCAGAGACTTAAGACATTGCTCACACAAAGGTGAGTCTTAAGGAAACCAAACAAAATAAATGAAAACCTAAACATGGAAACTCGTTGACGCTGTTTGCAGCCCTTGGGGCCTGAAGAGGCTGGCTGATGTGTCTGTGCTACAGTTAGGTTTGTTCAGAATGCGTTTGGGCCCAACTAGAATGTCTGATTCCTCAAGGTTGCTCTGTAACACCAGCCTCACCACTGTGGCATCAGGTGGCTTGATGCCAGGGAGCTGCTGCAGGCCAGATCTGACTTTTGAGGGGACCTTTGCTGCTGCTCCTTGGAGGACTCTGCTTTGGGAGGAGTGGGACCCAGGCAAGGGCAAAGGAGAGGCTTGGGGGTCTAGTAAAGGAAGGACCTGGATCAGAGGGACCAAGTTCTGAGGGACACTCTACTAGCCCCCTTTCTGGGTAATCTCTCACTTCTTTTTCTTTGTCTGTGCAATGCGCAGCACTAACACGAGGCCTGGAAACCTGGAGGAGTTTGGTCCTCCCACCCTCCCCCAGCTGTTCAGTCCAGGGTGCTGTTGAAGCCTCTATATAGATGGTTCAGGCCAAAAACAGTGACTTCATAGTCCAATGACAGCCTGAGGAAGAGGAGGGTTCCCTCCATCAGCCCAACACAGGGACCAGCTGCCTGATCTTAGAGGCCACAGTGGGCTGAAGACCTGGTGGTCCAGCCCCAGGGATGTTGGCCATTGTTCCTCTGAACCTCTTAGGACTTGGAAACTTCTCACCCTGTGACTGGGACCAGAACTCCCAGAAGCTTGTTGGAGGATCTGGTTTCAGAATCCAGGGGGATGATGGCTCCTATCCAATCCCTGAGCTTATGTTCCCTGTGGAGTCTCTGTGTCTGGGGTACCTTGCAGGTGGATCTTGAATTCTTCCAGAAAACACCACAATTTTCCCAGCACTTGGGAGGCAGAGGCAGGCGATCTCTGTGAGTTCAAGGACAGCCTGGTCTACAAGAACTAGTTCCAGGACAGGCTTCAAAGCCAAAGAGAACCCCTGTCTCAGAAAAAAAAAGAAGAAAGAAAGAAAAAAAAAAAAAGAACCACAGCAGGTGTTTCTAGAAGAGTGGCCCACACCTTCATTCTTGAAGAGTCTACACCATTTGTCATCCTGCTGTATTACCCCAAGTCTTTAATCACAGGACATGATAGCACCAAGAAGCACCCTAAAGGATCTATCTCCTGCACTCCAGACATAATCTTTCTTACCTCTATCACGGAGAAGCAATTCAGTTTCCCCTTGATAATCTGGATCAATCACCCCTCCAAACACTGCTATTCCTTTCTTTGCCTATTGGCTTAAGGACATCAGAAGCCCAAAGTGGCCAGAGGAAAGTCTGAACTTCCAGTTCAATGAAATGCTTGTTGTGGTTCCTGGTAGGAGCACTCCCCTCTCTGGAACCAAAACTTCTAGGCCAGCAGAATTTATGGTTGAGGGAACAACATTTTCCTGGTGGGCACTATGGGTGATAGTGAGTGGAACTATTCCCTTGTGTGCCCCTTAATTATTGGATCCATGGGTCCTGGCTAATTCAAAGCATATACCACCTCCTGGAGATCCCAGCCCCAGCCCTCCAGGCTCCTGCCACCTAACTGGCACTGTAACTGTGTCTTCAAAATGCTATTCCATCTTTCTATCAGGCCAGCTGCTTCAGAATGGTGGAAACATGGTAAGACCAGTGGATTCCATGATCGTGGGCCACTTCACACTTCTCTGGCTGTGAAGCAACACAGTTTGGAATACCATGACAGTGGATAAGGCATTTTGTAAGTTCACAGACGGTGGTTTTGGCAGAAGGATTACATGCAGGAAAGGCAAGTCCATAACCAGTAATAAGGATCTACTCCAGTCCTTCCCACAGAGTCAATGTGGCCAGCCTGCTACCAGGTCACTGGCTGGTCACTCTAGGGAATGGTGCCATATCTGGGACTCAGTGTTGGTCTCTCCTGTCAGCAGATCTGGCACTCAGCAGTAGCTGTAGCCTGGTCAGTCTTGGTGAGTGGCAGTCCACGTTGTCAAGCCCATGCATAACCCCCATCTCTGCCACCATGGCACTTTGTTCAGGGCAATGACAGGGATGGCTGGGGAAAGAGGCTGACTGTCCACAGAACGGGTCATCCTATCTACTTGATTACTGAAGTCCTCTTCTGCTGAAGTCACCTTTTGATGAGCATTCACATGGGATACAAATATCTTCACATCCTTCTCCCATTTGGAGAGATCTGTCCCCGTACTTCTTCCCCAGATGTCTTTCTCACCAATTTTCCAATCATGCTCTTTCTAAGTCCCTGACCATCCAGCAAACCCACTGACAACAGCCCATGAATCAGTGAATAATTACACACCTGGCCATTTCTCCTTCCAAACAAAACGTATGACTCTGTGTACTAGTAGCCTGAAGTTCTACCCACTGCGAAGATTTCCCTTTGCCAGTGACTTTCAGGGTTGCCCCAGAAAGGGGTTGTAATGGTGCAGCTGTCACCTTCTTGGGGTGCCTGCATAATGTGCAGAACCATAAGTAAACCAGGCCCTAGTCTTCTGTCTCAGTCAACTAATCATAAGGAACACCCCCATGAGGCCATAGGAGCATGGTTGACAGTGAACGGCGTTGTGATTGGAGTAGGAACAATAGGCATTTGGACAACTTTTTTATGTAACTTGCTTGCTAAGCCTTAATGAACTGCTTAGGCCCAATCACATACTTATAAATTATATTTGTTAATGGATTGCACATCCTACATTATGACTTGGTGGGTCAGACCAGTTCATGATGAGCAGCTCATGTCACCTGGTAACTTGGTGGCCCATTGTCAATGTTCAGTTTCCACTATGGCCCAATAGCAGGTCAAGAGCTGTATCTCAAAGGGAGAATAGTTGTCTGCAGATGATGGCAGAGCCTTGCTCCAAAATCCCAAAGGTCTCTCCTGTCACTTACCTAAAGGGACCAGCCAAAGGCTCCAAACAGCATTCCTCTCTGTCACTGATACCTCATGTGCCACCACATCTGCTGGATCATAGGGTCCAAGAGGTAGGGCAGCCTGCACAGCAGCCTGGACCTGTTGAAGAGCCTTCTCCTGCTCCAGGCCGCACACCCAAGTGAGGAATGTGCTGTCTCTAGAATCCAAATAGGCCCACTTAATATTGTGCTTCTTTCTTGGTGGTGGGAAAGACAAAGTACAATAACTTTATCCTTCACCTTACATGAACATCTCTGCATGACCCACAACTCTGGACTTGGATTAATTTCCCATTCTCTGACACACATAGGAGTTACCAACAAGTCCAAAGTGGTTGCTAAGTCCTGCTCATTTGGTCCAAGCTGAATGACAGCATCAATTCAGTGAACCAGTGTGGTATTTTGTGGGAGAAACAGATGATCAAGATCCCTTCTAACTAAGATATATGTCTTGTATATCTTATATATCTTTGAGGTAAAACTGTAAAGGACTGTTGACCTTGCCAACTGAAAGCAAAGCCTCTGGTGGTCCTTGTGGACAGGTACCAAGAAAGAGACATCTGCTAGGTCAACAGCTATATACCAGTGCCATGAGATGTGTTCATCTGCTTACATGAGGACACCACACCTAGCATAGCAGCTGCACCTGGAGTCACTAGTTGATTGGGTTCTTAATAGTCAATTGTCATGCACCATGATCCATCCATCTTCTGCACTGGAGAGATAAATGGAGATGGGATGAGGACCACCACCCCTGCATCTTTCAAGTCCTCAATAGTGGCACTAATTTCTGTAGTTTCTCCAGGGATGCCATGCTGTTTTTGATTCACTATTTTTCCTGGCAGAGACAACTCTAAAGGCTTCCATTTAACCTTTCCAAGTATAAGAGCCCTCACTCCACAGGCCAGGGAACCAACGTGAGAATTCTTCTAACTTCTAGGTATATCTATCCAAATTATACATTCTGGAATTGGGGGAATAACTACAGGATGAGTTTGAGGACCACTGGACCTACTGTGAGTCAGGCTTCAGCCAAAACTCCATTAATCATCTAGCCTCTGTAAGCCCCTACTTTAACTGGAGGGCCACAGTGTTTCTTGGGGGGTCTCTTGGAATCAGCATCAGTTCAGAACCAGTATCCAACAGATCCTGGAAAGGCTGATTGTTTCCTTTACTCCAGTGTCACTCTTGTAAAAGGTCATAGGGTCCTTGTGGGGACGGAGTGGAGAAAGGCTAATAGTAAAATTCTTAGGTATTATATCAAGGTCCTTTCTTAGGGAACCGGGTCATCCCTTCATTTAAGGGGTTCTGGGTCTGAAAATGGGCTCAAGTCTGGAATTTGGTTCATGGGACGAGATTACCTTTTGCAACTGTCCAATGTAGCCTTTCTTTCATTTGCTTGAGAATTTTCCCATTTATACAGACCAAAAAAAAAAAAAATGCAGTAGGCTTCTTATCTGTTTCATGCCTGGAAACACCATGATTGATTAGCCAGTACCAAAGGTCCATATGAGTCATGCCACCATAAAAATCATTTTGCTTGTGCTGCCCATTATGGGTCAGGCCATTATGGGCATTACTTTGTCTGTGCTGCCCATTACAATAACTGCAATCACCAAGCCTTTGGCAATTCAGTGCTGCCACCTGGCCCTACTACTTTGGGGCCCAATTAAACTCATTGCATTTAATTCATCCAACTGAGCAGCAGTGACTCTAACCCTAAGGTCTGGCTCAATGAAAAGAGCTACAACAAAGCCTTTCAAATGGGCTGACGTCCCTCTGAGCTGGTTGGTCTTATGTCAACTTGACACCAGCTAGAGTTCTCTGAGAAAATGCCTCCATGAGATCCATTTGCAAGGCATTTTCTTAATTACTGGCTGATAAGAGAGGGTATATCCCATCATGGATGGTACTACCCCTGGGCTGATGGTCCTGGGTTCTATAAGAAAGCAAGCCGAGCAAGCCATGGGGAGCAAGCCAGTAAGCAGCATCCCTTCATGGCCTCCACACAAACTCCTGCCTTCAGGTTCCTGCCCTGACTTCCTTCGATGATGAAGAGCAACATGGAACTGTAAGCTGAAATAAACCCTTTTCTCCCCAACTTGCTTTTTTTGGTCCTGGTGTTTTGTAGCAGCAATAGAAACTCTAAGGCACACCCTCACCATTTTGTGCCTTATAGGATTAGCGAAGGGCGTGTTTTCTGGGCCTTCCCATTGTGGAGGATTAGATTTTACACAGGGTACCCATTCCAGCATTGCAATTTCCCTGAGCCTTAAAATCCTTAAAATCCCTTCATCAACACTGAGCTAAGGGATAGCAGGGATCTCCAACTCCTTTCCAGCGTACCATCTTTTGATAAATGCTTCAGCCAGCCATTCAGATAAACTTTTGAAACCTTTTTTAATTGTGCAAGCTTCCACATTAAACCTAGCCTCTCCCTCAGTGGGCCCATATCAATAAACTCAGCCTAATCCAGTTTTTAGTGCCTTCCACCATTATCCCACACCCTTAAAACCCATTCCCACACATAGTCTCCAGGTTTCTGAATGAATGAACTATTATCAAACTCATTATGCTATTCAGCAGTGTAGTGCATCTCCTCCTGGACTACACTTTGTGTTTCCCCTCTGAGAGCCTGCTTTGCCTTGAGTCTGGTTCTAAGTCTAAGAAAGCTATTGGTAGGTCCTGAAGGACACCAGTATTGTCTTGCCTGGCATATCCTTCAGAGAAAGTCACTGCTGGTTTAGCAGACAATGAAGGATTAATTTCCTCAGTCAAAAGAGCAGAAAAGGCAATATTTCAGGGGGTGGGGGTGGGAGTATTTCCTCTGCTGATAGTGGAGAGACGGAGAATCTGAGGGTTCAAAGCTCTCAGTTTCAATAGGGTCCTCCCACACATCACCATCCCACATCGCTGGCTCCAATTCCTTAAAATTAATGCCCTTCCTTTAGCCACCAACAAACACCTTCGCACCACGACTTGAATTCTCACTGTAGTTCAGCCAACTTTATAACAAGGGCCTCTGTCTGATTTTTTGCAACCTAAGCTCAGCGGCTGCTGGAAAAGAGTCTCTTCCGGGGCACGCTTAGTCACCTTTAGACAGTCCATGCACATCTGGAACAGGCTGTCCTTCACCATACTCTGAGATGCTAGGAGTTGGTTAATTTTATCATGGAGCTCACTCTCTCCCTTAGTCAATGTATCCAGAGATGCTAGGAGCATTATACGTTTCCTTATTTTTACACAAATTGTCAAGTTTTATAAACAGTCACCAAATCCATGGCCTCTCACAGGTGATGAATGGGGATGATCACATGCCCTTTTCTCCTCAAGTTTGTAACATTGCCCACTCTTTTCAGGTGGGGAACTGTCCTGGGTTGCAAGCCACACCCTCATTAAATAGTATCAGACTAGCAGGTAGATGGCAACCTGTGCTGCTCCACAAGCTTCCAGGGCTCCTCCACCCTGGCGCCCTGTCCTCAGCCCAACGTGTGTAACAACAGCACACCACTAACTGGCCGGCAGTCCGAGAGCAGTCCCTGGTATCTGCAGACTGTAAGTGCCAGAGTCTCCTTACAGGTGATGGACGCAAATAAACGAGCACCCCGCCTGAGCAAACAGGAGGAGTCGGTGATGCTTCTTAAAGAAAGGCACATTGCTCACAGGGAGAGCTAGGAAATGGGGCCATTTGTTTCTTTCACTGTGAGGTGGCAAATAGGTCACTGCCTCACCAGACCTGAAATGTCAAAGAGCAGCTAGAGGCTAGGGCAGCAGAGATCCTCCGAGGCTTTTTAAGGGTGTGCTGTGCCCTGCGGCTTCATGCGTTGGTCTTCTTATGCCCTCAGGCCCCACCCCTCAACCCCCAGGATCCCAAGGCCTGTGAGAATCACCTCGTTCTATCCTTAGCCTGGCTCAGCTGAGTTCACCACACACAGCAGCCCTGCAGCCAAACCTCCAGCTCCACAGACTCCCAGGAACGTCCGCAAGAACCTGCTTGCTTCCCTCATCCTCCTCTGTATGAAGATATTACGATATTGATCCCAGAACCGCATGGTACTGGCTCCATTCATCACTGCCCTGGCTGGGAAGTAGCAATTACTGGAGCCATTGATTGTCCTTAAGCCACTGCCCCGGACCAAAGCCCAACTGGCCCAGGTGTTCAGAAACACAGGGGCAGGGAGGAAGGAAAGGGGACAGCAGCTGGAGAGAGCCCCTTTGTGCTGTGCAATGTGCTGTGACTACAGACATTGTCACATGGGCCCCCAGCACAACTCCCAGGAAAAAGAGGAGCCTGCAGTGGGTGAGCTAAGGTGCAGAATGACCTTGATCCTTTCCCATCCAGCCTGTGGTTGAGCTGACTGCAGACCTTGCCACTCCAGGGCCTGCCTAAGCCACATTGTTCTCTGCCTATGTCCAAGGTGAGATGGGGTCTGTGCAGGATCTAGCTGCATCCCTGGAACAGGACACACCTTGCCCTCCATCATGCCGTTTCTTCTTGCTCCTGACCTCATTGTCCTGGCCGCTACCCAGGGGTTGAGCTTGATGCTTGGAGGCCAGTGTGCAGGAGGACACCCAGGAGGAGGGTACCTTGGAAGAGTGTGTTATATCAGCGAGGTGGTCTCACTGTGGTTGGTCCCTTCTGCAAGGGCTGCTCTCCTGACCCCGAGACTGCCAAACTGTACCTAGCTGTTCCATACCTTGCCAGCTTCTCAGGCTGTGTCCCCGTCTCAAGGATGCACCCTATTCCAGGTCCTCAGCTGTTCACATGGTGTCCTGTTGCCCTCTAGGGACTGGCAGCAAAGTCTACATTCTAGGGCTCTCTATGTCACTGTCTCCCAAGTATCACACTGTAAGGTCACTTGGCTCTGCCACATTTGCTAATAACCCCACCCAGTACAACTGCATGGACCAGCTTATGGGTGCATATTAGAGAAACAACTACAGACAGGATGCCAGCAAAGGCTGGGGACACATTCTGAGTAGGCAGAGCTGGCCTCAGCTTCACCACAGCCTCTGGTGCTAGCTGGCCATCACCTTAGGTAGTTATTGAAGCCTTGTCTGTGACTCAGTTTCCTTGGCTATAACAATGGATATAATGCCATTCAATGCAGTTATGGTAGAGCCAGAGTATAACAGCACACAGGAAATGAGCGGTGCTGTTACAGCAAGCCCACGGCCAGCACTCCTCATTCTAACCACTGCCCAATGTGGAGGATGATGAGGGATCTTGAATCGCAGGACAACCGAGGCAGACTGCACTGGCATACCTTGCGGTCGACCCCAGTGCTCCATAACTCAGCATGATGGGACTAGCTTCCCTCTACTGAGCAGTTCAAAGCAATACCAGCTGAAGCTTTCTGGAAGGACTTCATCCAGGATCCAGGTGTCTCCCTCCTGTGGTTCTACTCTCCCAGACCCTTGTCTATTTCCATCCCTGGGTTGGGGGTTGGCCAGACACAGCTGCTGCCTGAGGCCTGACAAAAAGGGGCTCCTGCCTTGCTCCACATCAACTATTCGGAGCTCCTCACCTGCCCACACCTGCAACAAAAGGTCAGCGGTGTGACTTAGTGCCTACCCAGGAGGGAGGGCAGCTTGATGGGGGCTGGGCTGCACAGGATCTCTGGCTGTCTATGAGGGCTGATGCTAAGGAGAGAGAAAGCCTTGCAGATAGTCTTGTGTGTATAAACCCGTCCTGGGTCAAGAGACTTGGGTCAGTGCTCCTCAAAAGCACTATCCTCAGATAGTCCCCATGGTGTCATTTTCAGGAGCCTATGTGTCCCAAGCAGGTGGGGGACACCACAACCTTCTTCTCGGGTCCACACAGTACAGGTTCCCCATCTAACTGCTTGCTGTTTCCTCTCAGGGCTCAGCACACTCCCAGCACCCTCTGCTGCTCACTGCTTTCCCTGCTACCCTGAAGCCAGGGCAAGGTGAATTCTGTCATGCTTTGTAGTCCCTGGAGGAACCCCTGCAAGGGTCATAGTATAAGAAGGGCTGCAGAGGGTCAGCCATGCTAAGCAACGGTCTCATGCTAACTGTAGTTGATTCAGATCCTGACCTGGGAGATGGATGGTGCTCCAGATCTACTGTTTCTGCAAGCTTCTGGGTCCCCAAAACTGGAAGCACAGCTACCCATTCAAGCCCTGAGGTGGGATAGGGTGGGTTCTCCCATAATGTAGATAATCTCCCAGGCTATAACCCCAACCTCCAGCCAGCATCTCTCCCAACACACTCTGTATCCCTTCCATGTGCACAGCCTACACTCTGTCCTGGCTGGGTGGTTCCATCATGGTACCCTACGGAGATGGACCAGGACATCTAGAAGCCACCAAACAGGAGGAAGTGAAGACGTAGCTCTCAAGCCTGCAGACCCAGTAAGCCTTTGCTCAGGCAGAGTGGGCCCAGGGAAGGAGGTTCAGCCCAGATCTTCAGATGGGCAGAGATCTCCAGATCTGCCTATCACCTCCTGCTGCAAAGGGGCTGGTCTCAAGCTGTCACAGGACACATCAGGTCTAATGTGCCCTATAGATGCCGAAGTTCACCTGAGCCACACACCATTGGTGAAAAGCAGGACTAGCATTCATCAGCTTCGTGGAGCCCTGTTGCTATGGTAATTGCCACCTGTAGCTTTCATTCTTATCACTACTGACTTGGTTGACCCACAAAGCCCTCTGGAGCCCAGGCAATAGTTGGCTGCTGACGACCCTCACTTTACAGGTAAGAAGTATGTAAGAAAGGCCTTCCAAGAGTCCATGCAGAGTCCTGGCAGACATGAGCTTTGAACCCAAGACTCTGGATCCCAAGCACATACCCACCCTACTATTCCAGAAGTTGCAAATGTCTTTCCAGTTCTCTACACCCATTAGGACAGAGAACGATACCTCAAGATTCCCTAAAGAAGAAGTGAGGAGGGGAGATGTGGAAAGAGTGGAGACCAAGACAGGAAGCTCTCTGGCATTTCCACAGCCTGGCATGGGTCTGGGCATTACAACACCAAGCCGTCCCAGGTCCTAGGTCAGGGTTCCACCAATTGTCACACCTTGTACCCCAGAGACCAGTTCTAGGCTTGACACAAACTCAGAGGGTCAAAAGAGGGCAGGAGGGAGGCAAGAGAAGAGGAAGAACATAAAGAGGTCAAGGCTGGGTCCCCAGCACAAGAGAGATGTAAGAATCTACCAGGAACAGAAGGGGCCTGCAGAACCCTCTGTGACCACAAGGGCAGGAGGTCACAGGTCACTGCCTCATCTCAAGGCAGTGGAGCGGAAAGCAATATGGAGGCAAGCTTTGTCTCTGAGCTGAGAAACGATCTATCTACTAGGACCCTGGCCTGGTAGGAAAGAAGGGGGTTTCCCCCCTTTGCAAACTCTTGCCTAATAACTCAGAAATCTGGAGAACCAGAGGAAGAGATGTGCAGGTGGACTTCCTGGGGCTTCTGAGACCGCAGAGCTCAGAGTCCCCAAGAGGCCCTCAGAGCTGGTCACTGTAGGCCAGGGCTGTCTGACCTCTGGGAGATAAACTTTCTCTCAGATAAGCCAGTGTTGACCATTCAGCTTGCACCATGGCAGGTGTTCCTCGCTCCCAGGGCTGTTGGGATCTCACTCTTCACAAAGGGGGTCTGGCTGCCAAAGGTAAGGGCAGCGGGACAGTAGGCGATGGGACATTCAGGACAGACTGGCCCTCGACACTGTGGTCAATTCATAAGCATGCCAGGGAAGGGTGGAGGACTCTGCATGCTTCCTCAGCTGCTCTGAGTTCCACCATGCTCCCTTTAGCTCCTTGACCAGGAGCAGAAGGCACTGGACTCCCTGAAGAGACCGGGCCTCCTCCAAGGACAGAGGTCAGGTGTCTCATCTTTGTGTATGAAGGACTACAGATTCGATTAAGCCAGGCTTGCAACCCACTTAGAATTGATTTGGATATAAATAGGCGACTTAAAACCTGTGCTGGGCACACTGGGGCTGGCCCTCCCACAGGTCACGTTGAAAGACGTGTGAAATTGTAGCCATTTTAAATAGGATTAGTGCTGTGACTCCGGGCACAGGATGATGGCAATAAAACAGGGGGTTTCAGTACACAAACATAACTGGAATCACCCAGACCCTATCTGCCTGTCCGTATATCCACTCATCTACATGTATATATGTCTGTGTGTCTGTCCATCTATCTGTCTGTCCATCAGTCTGTCTTTTTTATTCTCTTTTTATCTCCCCATCTGCATGTCTGTCTATCTCTCTATTGTGCCCTCTGGATATCTTACAAGCTGTTGCCATCAGACTTCAAGGTTGGAGAGTCAATTATTCATTAGTAGCCAATGTCTTTGGACCCATTGATTTTGTTTCTGGTTCCCCCTGGATCCGGTACCCAGGTTCTGGTGTGATGGCATTAAGTCTGTTGAATAATTAATATGGTAATTTAACCTGAATTCAATGAGTAAATGTTACCTTCTGCTTAGGGGATTGAAAAAGAATCCCCCAAGGCAGTTTTCCCAAACCTGCTAATGTCACCCCAGCACTTGAGAATCATGTCTGCTCCGGGCAAGAGCTCCCACCTGCTCCCCCAGAGCTTCTTCCTTCAATGTGTCTTTGTTCCACCCAGGGGGTTCATGCTTCTGGGATAGGGATGCTTAGATATTAGGGATGTTTCTAGGCTCCCCACATAATACCAGGACATCCTGTCAGCAGGTTCCCTTCTCTAGAGCCCCTTCCCCAGCTTCTTCTCCCAGCCAAGCACACTTGAGCCCTTGCAAGAGGTAACAAAGTTTAAAGTAAAAAATGGGTCCAGACATCGCTCAGGGATTCAGCTCAGGTGCACAAGTCCATCCTGTTCCTAATTTGCTTACTTCTAGACCTGCTGGGCTGTGCTCACTTCTCAAAGGTCAGGGCAGGAAGTAAGTTGCATTACAGGACATGTGATACTATGGTAGAATGAAAAACATATCTAATCATGAAAAGTCAAGAAATTCTTCATCCATCCCATTTTAGGCTTTAGGAAGCAGTGGGGCACACCCAGTGTCAGAACATGCCAAGGCCAGGGCTGTGACTCATATCCCTACCAGGTCTTGGTTCATGGATGGTGACAGGGACAAGCCTTGCCCATTAGTAATGGGCAGTTGACAACCTCTAGTAGTGACCTAGGTTCCAACACTGTTGTCTGTTTCTTCAAACCGTTTTAAGTTGGAGCTCATGTCAGCCCCCAAGGGACATTTGTTGAGGTCTGTGGACCATTCTTACTGTCACAGAAGGAGGTGCCATTAGAATATTTCCAAAATAGAAACCAAACCCTGTAAGAAGCAAGCTGGGTCAACCATAGAGAATGAGAGACTGGCTGAGACTATCAGGGTCTTCAGAAGACAGAGGTAGGAGGGCCAGAATGACAGTGGAGTAAGGGCCAGCAAACACAGGAGCTGAGTTGTCCCAACGAGCCAGGAAGAGGCCTTAGCCAGCTGGACATGGGAGTACCTGTAATCTCAGCACTCAGGAGACTGAGGCAGGAGGATCTCAAATGTAAGGCTTGCCTGGGCTACACAGTGAGAGCCTATCTAAAAAGGAGGAGGGGGAGGAGGGGATGGAGGAGGGGCAAGAGGAGGAGGAGGAGGAAGAGTAGGAGGAGGAGGAGAAGAAGGAGGAGGAGGAAGAGTAAGAGGAGGAGAAGGAGGAGGAGGAAGAGGAGGAAGAGGAGGAGGAGGGAGAACACACAACATTCACTTACCCAACAAACACTGTCAAACATCCATCTCATCTCATGGGCTTGGCATGTACGGGTGTGTGAACAGCTCAGACAATGTTCATCTTCCTCCCTGCTCAGATCCTGAGTAGGAGTCCCCCACTCCTAGGGGAGCCCCCACCTTCTTCTTGCCTCCTGTACCCTCTATAACATCCCTATTGTTTCTCTCTAAAATGCAAACGAGGCTACACCCAGGCTCCTGTGACCAAGGTTTCAAATGCCCCAAAGCTTCCCATACTCCGACTGGAAGGTTACAGTAGAGTGGTGGTCAGAAAGTCACCCTATGAGACACTATCTGGGCAGGCCTGGCAACCACCAGCATTGCAGCTCCTGCTGGTTCTGATGCTGGGCACTGCTAGCTAACTAGATGCAGCAGCAAGAGCAACGCCCCTACCCACACCCCATTATATGCACCGATCCCTGCCCTCCGCCTCTGTCCCTGCCACCTGTCTCCATCTCTGCTGCCTGTTCTTAGGGCAGGGGCTCTGCATACAGAATCCCTGAATACCCAACTGTGCCGCCCTCTTCACGAGAGGTTGGTTCTCAACGCATACCTTCCTGTCCTGGAGGCTCAGCGTCCCCTCCCCCAGGAAGCTGCCTACTGCTCAACCCCTGTGCCCCCCTCCTCCCTCCAACCTCATGTGTATTTCATGTCCTGCACTTGGCACTTTATAAAAGGTCACTCGCTTTCATTTCCACGACCCCACTAGATTGTGAGAGCCCAGCAGCTCTCTTTTCTACCTGCGCCTGTATTAAATCTAACCCAGAGCAAACTTGTGCATGATTGAATGATCAACCATGGCCAAATGCCACGGTCAAATGCCTGAGGGACACATTAGAAGGAGTGGGGGCAATACCCTCTCTTGGTCTCCTGGAAAATGGCCCTCAGGAAGGGAAATCAGGGTGGTGTCCCTACCTCCAGTGTGACAGGCCCTGAAGAACGAGAGGCACTCTGCAGCAGCCAGGGTATGACGACTACTAGACCCCTCTGCTACAAGCCTCCTGTGCTTGGATTGGGGTTTGTAGCATTGGGCCTGGGGGCTCACTGCTTGCCTTATCTTGCCCCTCTCCTGGAGACCCCAGAAGACTGTGCTTGTCTAGGGTTGCGTAAAAGAACCACCAACCACAGCTTAACAGTGGAGGCTGCTTCTCACCCCTACCTGGGAGCAGACTTCCAGACTGAGGGGTGGACAACAGCTCCTTCAGGAGATGCTGAGGTGAGTCCCTACTCCTCTCTCCTGGTTTATGGGGCCACCAGCCACCCTCGAATCCCTTAGTTGACAGAATCACAGCCTCAACCTCTACAGCATCTTCATATGACCTCTCCACATCCCCTGGGGTTCTGAGTCCATGTTTCTGCCTTAGCAGTACATCAGTGACTGGATGAGGGTGTGTGTTGCCTCTCTGGACTAATTGCGTCTGCAGACTCTATTGACAACAGAAGGTCATGTCTTAGGTGCTATCATGGTGTTATCAAAGCGATATGATTCAGTGCCGCACTGACATCCTAAGGAACCAAGGCTCAGTGAGCCCAAAGCTGTGCAATGCAGCAGTGGCCAAGCCTGGCCCAGCACCAGCCTGGTCCATCACATCCTTCTCTTCTACCTGAGTCTCAGCTAATGCCACCCACAAGCTCACCAGTTTTGCCAGTCACATCTTTTGGTGTAGAGGCTAGAAGAAGGCCAACAGCAGCTCTCTCCCCTAGGTGACCCACACAGGCAGCATTCTTACATGGTCATTATGCTTGAGAACACCACAAGTTTCCAGGGAACAAGCTGGCTGTGGCCTGAGCATGGCAGCAGAGGAGAAGCTCAAGATGAGGCTGGACAGAGGCCTGCTGAAGTTCCCAGGGTTTTTCATTCAACTAAAGAATGCAAACTGCTCCCGTAGAATGAACCCCAGATGACAAAACTATGCTAGGCTACTGGCCTGAACCTTTCACTTACGGTGAGAGGCAAGGCCATGAGACTTCCTACGTCTACCTACCCAAGCATCAGGTCAGGAAACAGAACCTACGTCAGCTACCTGCCTAATAGTCCATTAATTTCCTGTAAGATTAGGATGAGTGTGTGGGGGTTTAAAGTTGTCACCCTTGTTCTGCATAAAATGACACTGGAGAGAGACAATGACTTCTATCAATCACGTCACTTCTGCGTGGTTTATGATTGCTGCAGTATCACAAGGTGGACAATATGGGAGCCATTGCTATGATGCCATGTTGTAGGCAAGGAAACGGAGGGACAGAGACATTGGCAAAAACCAGAATGGGCCAAGCCCAGGGTTCTGTCTGCATGCCAAGGATTTCTTCATCAAGGTCAAGTCTATGGGCAGCTGACTGGCCACAACCCCACATTCACCAGTCCTGTGCCTTATGTGTTCAAAATCCTACACCTTCAACCCCCATGCTCCAGGCATGACATGGCCTCCACGTGACTCTGAGCTACGAGACAGAAGCCCTTGATGCTGAAGCATTGGTGCTCTCTGAAATAAATTGTGAAGTTACACATGAAATACAGTGCCCAAGCCTACTGCACCCATACCCTTATCACTAGCACTCATCCAAGATGAAGGTGTCCTAATTCTGACATCGGGACTGGTGAGGAGGGGGCTACATTCATCACAATGGCCCTGATCACACAATTTATTTGAGGATTCTCCTGCCTCTGAAATACAGCCCACTAGGCCTGTGTGGGCCAGGAAAGAGAGGCAGATCATCCATGATCACAATAGAACTGCAACTATTTCTCATGTCACACACTCGTTCACACGGTCACACTCAGAGCCCGTGATTGGGTTTTTGTCTGAAGCCCCAACCTCATCTGGTTAAGGGCCAAAAGGATCCAGCTCTAATGATGATTAAAAAGCACGTGTGCATTTACAGGAACACAGGTACACACATGAACACATGTGCATCCATAACATACACAACCCACACATGTGCTTATGTACCTGAGTGCATATCACTCACAGCTTACACGCATACACACAGAGTACATATACAACCTGCACACACACAAACCTTTCTATCACACACACACAAACCTTTCTATCACACACACATATCATATAGAATGTACACTTGTATCCACATGTGTGTATCACACCTATACACACCAATGCACAGTACACACTTGTGGATACCACATGTGCATATACATGCATTAAGTATCATACCAGAACACACATGTACACACATGCATATACACAGAGAACACATGTGTGCATGTGTACACTGCAGGCATGCATGCTTACATACAGATCACACACATACACAGACTACATGTGTGCAAATGTACAGACACACAGATGTGCACAGCTGCACACAGACCACGCACACACAAATCCTTATCTATTTGATGAGGAGACAAACTTCTCACCATTGAGTCCAGCCTCTACTCTACAGTGTGTCTTTCTCCGCTGCCCAGTCAATGGTGAACAGTGCTGATGCCTTCTCTGCCTTGAAAATCCTGCTAGCCCAGCGTACAACACAGAGTGCGTGTGTGGTGCCAAGCACATACACAACACTGAATCCCTTTTCATCAGTGATACAGGTGATTGCTTTCCAGCGATACACAGCTAAGACGAAAGCTCTGCATGAGTTTGGGGACTATGACACAGCAGGTCCTCAAGAATCACTGGTTGTGCTGGGCTGGGCACACCTGGGTCCTTTTACCTGCATGTGTGAGCCTCACCTGGGGCCAGCTGCCTTCCTCGCCCTTGCAACTTCCCTTGGGCAGAGCCTAAGGCAAAGGCCATGCTGCCCTTCCTCACTCTGGTCCACGGATCCTCTGTAGGACAGGGGCAGAGCTGGAGCAGCCTGCCTTCTGGCAGCATTGTGGGAGGACCTGGGAGTTGCATCGTAAATGTCAATGAAGCCAGCTCCCAAATAAGCTCATTTTTCTGAGCCCAGAAGCACCCAGGCCTGGACGGGGAGTTGTCAGTGGTTATGAATGACTCTCTCCTGGAATGAGCAGGGCTCTGGGAAAGATGCTTTGAAATTTGCAGCATGGGGGGTTTATTTATTTATCTATTTATGTCCTGCCTTGTTCAAAAAGGATTTAAGGCAGAACAAAGAAACAGCAGCAGGAAGCAGCAAGGTGTCTGAAGATGTAAGAGACAGAGGAACATAGCAAGCCCTGCCTGCAGTCAGAGGCAGCGGCTACAGCCTCCCAGGTGCCTGGTGCCCATGGGACACTTAGGGGCCTCGCTCGGCCTCTCTGAGCCCCAGATTCCTATCCGACTGCAGAGGGAGCTTCATCTCTCCCTGGGAATGTCTTTCACTGAACTGAGAATTCGAACTTGTGTCTTTGGGGTCATGATCACTTTTGTTTGCATGTATGTATACACACACACACACACAGAGAAAATCTCCAAGGTAGGGACCTAAGCACTGAAGCACCCACCCACCTCCACTGTTGCAGAAAAGTCTCCACATAGGAACCTGCAAACTGGCCTTGGATCTCTTGCTGTTGGCTAGTCTCCACTCTGTGACTGGCATGAGCCCCTTCTGGGAATATGCCACTCCCTCATGCACCCCCAAGCCCCACTAGGAAGACAGGTTAAGAACAGAACAAGCTCCGTTTTGTAGACTGTTCTTATTTATTTGCTTGTTTTGTTTTGAGATGGGGTCTCACTATGTAGCCTTGACTCACCTGGAATTCACTACATAGACCAGGCTAGCCTCAAACTCACATATACCCTACCCTCTGCCTCTGAGTGTTGGGATTAAAGGTTTGTGCCACCACACCCAGCTGACTGTCCTTATTTAAAGGGCCAGCTTCATCTTTGCCTGTGCACCCGTATTCTCCACGCATATTTACTGACCCTATTTTCATTGATTTAGCTGCTTTGCAGCTTATACGGGAGGGAGCAATACCCTCAGGTCTGGATTCTCCAAAAGCAGCCTGCCTGGAGAACAGTCTTTGTGGATGTAATTAAAGACCGGAGCTGTGAACCCTGAATCCCTCAGGACCAAGACCAGGTGGGAGTAGAGGTGGGAGGGGTGCCCAGAGCTAGAGAGACAAGTAGAGCCACACAGGAGGTTGGACCACTGACACCTTGAATTCAGACTTCCAGCCTCCAGGGTGATGCGAGCCGAAGTTCCTGTAAACGGCTAGCTGTGTGATCATTTGTCAGAGCAGCCACAGGGAACCGCTACACACGGACTGACTCTGCTGTTTACACAGTCCTGTTAAGGACTCACAGGCCCCCAGCTGTGCCCACACCGCCATCACCCAGGGCTCACTGCAGGCCCCACCAGGTACTACCCCTGCAGACCCCACCCCACCCCTCATCAAGGTCATCTCACTTTCCACCCTGAGGCCATTCTATAGGCTAAATAGACGTGATCCATCTTCTGTGGCCCAGAGGCACCTACCACCGTGGTTCGTGTCTTCATCTCTTCCAGGCACAGCTTCCTGTGTGTCCTCAGTCCTCAGCCTTCAGGGTAGCTTGGTGAAGCTGATCATAAGCTACTGGGTACAATCTATGCTGCCTGTGTTTAAGGTAACTTCTCCCAGGTTCGAACTAGTCTTATTTTCTTCTGTTAAACAGACTCTACATGATCAAACAAGCAAATGAAAGGATGAACGAATGAATGAATGAATGAATGAATGAATGAATGAATGAATGAATGAATGAATGAATGAACGAACAAATGACTTTCAGTCCTGGCTCTGCCTCCCAGGTACCACCCAACATGAAGCTAGTCATTGAAACTCAGTGAATCCAGGTTCCTGGTTATCCACAGATAGAGGGTCTGACCCCTAGCTCAGCCTCCCAGCCCCTCCCACCAAGCAGCCGCTATAGAAGCTACACCCACCTGGGACAATCACAGGGATTATCCAGGCTTCTATACAAAGCAATTTCTAAGCCTTTTAAAATCCATCCCGGAACATGGTGGCATATAAATAAATAAACAGACCCAAAACAATTTCCATCTGCTTTCTCGCCGCCAGAAATCTCTGAGCACCCTGGCCAAGGTGCCGGCAGCAGCCACCAGAATACCTGGCTCTCCCGTGGCCCCATGTGAACTCTGTGGTCCCTCCTGGGTACCGGCTCTGCATCTCAGCTCTGCAGCCTGCTCATTGTGAACTGTCAGCTGACAACTATTAATCTTCAATCAGACTTTTATCAAGAGTTTATTTCTTTTCCTCTCTCTCTCCACAAGACTGTGAATGTCAGTGTAGCAGCTGTCACGGGTCATTACCAGCTACATCGTCCCCTCTGTCATGACAAACTCAAGCCAGATAGAGAGACGGCAGGAGCTGCAATCCGCAGCTTATCTGGGGAATCCATGCAAGCCATCGTGCGAGAGAGATTGTGCTGTCACATCTGGGAGTGTATCTTCTTTGCGGACAAAGGGACTGACTTGACTAGACAAATGGGACGCCGCCTTCTCCCTGCAGAGCCAGCTTCAGTGTCCAGTGCCCACATAGAAGCAGCCAGAGACCACTTTCAGCACCATCCAAACTAGGGAGAGAGACAGCAGGTGGAGACAGGGCAGGAGGCCAGGAGGCCAAGGAGAGTTCTATGTGGTCCTTTAGACGGGGCCACATGTCTCTTGGCGGAGTGAGGATAGGAAACAGTGGGTACAGACCCCACTTTGGAGCTGCGTGAAGATTGTGCGAGACACAGAATGTCAGCACTGCCCTTAGGCAGGGATGCCCTGAGCAGACACAGGAAGGCAATGACGGCCTTGATGATGGGCGTGGCATGGTGGCAGCGGTCCTGTTGGTCACAGGACAAAAGCGGAAGAGAATAGTGTGGTACGTGGTTCCCCGCTTCGGCAGGGCTAAGGGAGTCTTCAGATGGGGGCAGGGTGTTAGTCTTTTGGAGCTGCCAGGATGGGGACCATACCTGAGTGACAACATGACAAACTTTCCCCCAGTTCTGGAAGCCAGGATTCAGAATAGACTGGTACAGGATTGGCTTCTTCTGAGGCAATAGGGGAGCACCCGATGAGGGGAGCACTTGAGAGTCCAGCTGGCTTGTGTCTGCCTCTACAGTAAATAGTATATCAGCAGGTCAGGAACTCTAGGCGGTTGGGTTGCCACCAGGCCACTCAGCCCTTTTACAGGCCCTGGAAGTGTCTGGGCTATTGGCCAGTCACTTAACCAAGTCAAGGGCCTCATTCCCAGCATGAGGCCCAAAGGCACGAGATGGCAGGGACCCTATGGGTAAGCGCTTTACTTGCTGAAGTAGTAGGGTGTAAAACTCCGATGACCCTCCACATCACCCTTGAGGATGTGGCTGAGGCCACCCTGGGGCTGTCCAGCTCTGCACTGCCTGCTCCAGGCTTCCCCTTGGGCTCCAGATGCTCACAGCCTCTCTCCCTGTGATGCAGCCACAGTGACTAGCCACATTACCAACTGTGGGTATGCCTAGTCATGGGCTTCAGGGGCCCTGGAAGCAGGGCTGCATCCCAGGGCTCCCAACTCTTCAGCAGGGCCTCATCTATAGACAACTCCCTTATACCGTCCTTCTTCTTAGGACCTTGAAAACCAAACTCACAGCTGTTTTTCTTCCCAGAAAAGATGGTGGTGACCCTGTTCTGCCTCCCTGGGAACACTGAGCACCTGTCTATCCCTGGGCTAGACTTCGGGGATGCTTTCTGTAAACAGCAGACCCTCAGGAGAGGAGCCAATCTGGTTTAAACCCTGAATCAGCACCGAGATAGGGCTCATAGGAGACAGAGCCACGCCCGTGGATGGGCCAAGGCTAGCATGTGGGGCAGGTGCCAGTTACAGACCTGGTTACCGCTAGACAATTCTCCAACCAGAGCCCAGCCATGACTTGCCCAAATTCCATACCTCTTCCTCTTCTTGCCCTGTCTTCCCCACCCTCAGTAAGTGACAAACATTGGGACTTCACAGCATAGTGATGAGGAGATACAAGCTGGGCAAGCGTCAGCACCCAGAGCTCCCTGTAGGAAAGGATGCAAACATGTAAGAACTGTCCTGCCCTCTGGCACCTGACTCTGGAAGCTGCAGATAAAGAAGACCCATGTCCTTTCTTTCCCTCAGCTATTACAATGCATCACTCACCCAGCAAATATCAGCACTCACCCATCCACCGTGCTCACTGCTCACACGTCCTCTCTCCCGCCCTGACCATCAATAGTCCTTCTAAACACTTATCCCCACATCTTCCCTATCCATCACCCAAGGGTCCATCTATACCCCAGCTCTTATCCCCATTCATTACCTATCTGTCTCCCATCCACCATCACCCAGGCACCCATTCATCCATTAAATGGATATTACTTGAGCTCCTGGTGTATCTGAGATGCTGTATTCGGTATGCAGGTCACAGAGGTTAAGAAGAAGGACCCCAGGGCTGAGGAGATGGCTCAGTGGGGAAGAGAGCTTTCTGCAAATGCAAGAGTGCATTCAAATTCTCAGCACCTAAATAGAGGCCCAGCATGGCTGTGCATGCCTATAAGCCCAGCATTGGAGGGGAGAGACAGTTCAGCCAAAACACAAAGCTTCAGGTGCAGTGTAAGGCCTTGTCTCTAAATATAATGTAGAGAACAATAAAGGCAGAACCCTGAGGTCTTCCTCCGGCCTCCACATGGAGATGTGTGAGCTCTCATTTGTACGTGAACCACACAGAGAAGATGGGGAGGGGAGGGAGGAAGAGCAGGACAGGAGGGGAGGAGGGAAAGGACAGGAGGGGGAGGAGGGGGAGAAGGGCCTGCTCTCTGAGCCCCTCATCATCATCTTCCAAATCAGACCTAACTCCCATGCAGGATGCCAAGGCCCCCCCCCACAAGTGGCTTCACCTGCCCAGTCTCCTGCTGTTCTTCCCACTACCATCTGAATTTCTGCCCATTGTCACCAGATCCTCCCTGCCCCTTCCTGCCTATGCTGTGCCCTCTCTCATCCCCCTCCCACCTGGATGCCCGCTCAGGTGTGGTGCCACCTCCTTCAGGAAGCTTTCCTGACCCTTGGTGAGATGACCTGGCTTCTCTGCTGAATACAGCAGCAGGGGCAGCACCTGTCTTATCATGCAGAAGGCCTGGCATATGCCTGCTGTTCTGAGCACAAGGTCCCCTGGTCCATCATGTAGGACACAGCAGGGAGGGTGAGGGCTGGCGGGATGGGGCTGGGACTGGGAGATACAGAGGAAGGAGCCTTTGGAGCAGCTGGGGCCATGTCACACAGACCTAGGGCTGGAGACCAGACCCTGAACTGCTTGCCAGTCTCAATTTCCCAGCCCAACAAGTGGGAACTCTGTTGGGGATGGGTGCTGTTTTGTGGTGCATGATTTGTGGATGTCCTGCCCCAGCTCCACACCCTCTCCTCTCCCCTCCCCTACCTCTCGTTCCCTCTCTCATAAGCGATAGGGGCAAGTGTCTGAACAAATTAAATGAATGCGCTACACTGCATAGTGACGAGGGCTATACAACCTGAGTTAGCTAAGGCTTCTGAAACTCAGCCCTCAGTCCAGCCTGTAGTGCAGACAGCAAACTAGTTCCCCTCTCTCTCCAGAAGTTAGCACAGGGACATAGTAGCTGCTGGTCTAGTCAGTTCTCCACAGTTCCTTTGCAGGGGACAGGCTCTTTTCTTGAGGGTAGAGCCTCCCAGAGGCCCTCTCACAGCCAGGGCAGCCCAGTTTCAGCATGTGATGGGATAGGGTAGCACTTAGGTCACAGGCTGAAGCAGTGACAGATGATGCCAGACAGACATGCACGGCTGTTCAGTCTTCAGAGGTGGCCCTAGGCCTGTTCCATGCTACCCTACCACCCACCTTGTAGCTATCTTAGGGGCTTTCCGAGGATCTGGGAGAAGGCCACACACACACCCAGACAGGACCCAGGGCAGACAGGTTGTCACCCACAGGGGCTTTCTTCTCATGGCCAAGCATCTGCAGACCTTATTGTATAAGAAGTGTTGACTCTGGGCCCTTGGTCCTGCTGAGAGTCTCAGCATTTTCAGGACACCCACCCAGGCCTGGCATACCCAACCCTCACCCAAAGTAGGCACCTGTGGGTGGTAGCATCTCTACCCTGCCAGTTTGCAAAGAATATGTAGCTCCCTTCTCACAAGTCAGCTGCTGTCCATTTTCCTACCAGACACCAAACTCTTGGGACAGAGCCCGTGTCTGGCCCCAGCAAGTGCCAAGTGAACAGCACAGAGTCAGTAAGTGAATGAACAAGTCCACAGAGCCCACTGACGTGAGAGTAGTGACAGACGGGCGTTCCATGAGCCGTCTCTCGCTACCCTGAATAGTGGCCAAAATGCCAGTCCACTCAACTCATCCATCAGCTTGACAGGCCCCTGATTCAGTTGCCCCGCTCCTGGATTG
>LOEQ01003084.1:141220-155724 GCA_001685075.1 Bramus lutescens | reverse complement strand
GGCAGCCAGCGCATTTAGAAGACTTGATGTCACTTCAGCAGCCATGTCCCTTCAGGGAGCCAACAAACACCCTGCGATCCATACCCATAGCCACTAACAGGTGTCTTTCAGCCATTTTTGCTCACTAGGCTGGTGACCTTCTCCGGAAACTGAGTCCCAGCTTATCCCAGGAGAAAAACAGAATGGACTCAAATGCTCAGAATCTTGGAATGGGGTTGGGCTGTGGTGGTTGTAGAAGTTTCACTGGACAGCAGCGTCTGCCTATGAGAAGTGCCCAGGTCCCTAAAAGGAGTTGGCTTTACTGGAACTAAAAGAAGTCAACCACATGGTGATAATCTGCACACCTGAGCCCTGACAGGGACCTGCACAGCCTTCCAAGTCCTGGTAGCTGCCCCTGAATGGAATGGAGGTAGGTACAGACTCAGGCATGAATACCCACAAGCAGCTAGTGGGGTGTTAAAAGCCTGGACCAAAGAGATTGATTCCTGGTGTATTATTGTGACTGATATGATAAGGCTTAGAAATGCAAGCCAAGATCTGGGACAAAGTATCATGAATTGAGAGTTGGAAAGACAGGTAAAAAGGGCTGCCAGTAGGTCAGCTGAATAGTAGAGAGTCAATCCTGAGTAAACAGTAGGCAGTGATTTTCTGACCACAAGTACATAGCCACCAATGCCTTCTCCTGACTCACCTGTTTCCTTGCAGGACCTCGGATCCTCACTCAGATACATACCACAAAGACAGTTGGGAATTTTCAGAAGTGGAGACCTGTCTTTTTATCTTGGCAAACTGTCCCCTTTCCCCATCTTTCCATCTTGGTCTAAGTAAGAAAGGTCTATTGTCTTGCATACAACAGATACTCAGGAAATAATTGG
This sequence comes from Bramus lutescens, assembly GCA_001685075.1. Taxonomy (NCBI): domain Eukaryota; kingdom Metazoa; phylum Chordata; class Mammalia; order Rodentia; family Cricetidae; genus Bramus; species Bramus lutescens. The sequence continues at coordinate 154,849 of LOEQ01003084.1, read as the reverse complement.
TGGATGATAGGTGGAGGGATGGATACGTGAGTAAGTAAGTTGGTAGGTGGGTAGGAAGTGGGATGAGTAGATAGTTTGGTGGATGAAAGGATTGGTGGGTAGAGAAGGACCACACCCAAAGCTGCAGTGGACCATGGAGGTTGGATCTTACCCCTGTTGACCCCAGGGCTTCATACTCTTCACTGAACTGTTGGCAGTAACGTGACAATTGACAAGTGTGTGGCTTCTCCCATCCACAGCAAATACCATCCTCAATCCCTTGCTCTCATGCGAACTAAGCATTTTGCAAATGCATGACTCAGGAGTCAGATCGTGACCAGCCAAAAGCAGGGCAGGGACACAGAAGAAGAGGCCACCACACCTGGCTTTTCCCATCCATAGCTCCCTGGGTACACAGGATGCCCACACTATGAGAGAAACCCATCAGAATTCTATAGCCAGCCAGCAACCTTCCTCATACCCAGCCAGCAACATCCACCCTCCCAAAATGCTTCAGCTACACAACACCTGTGTGGTGAAGGCATACAAAGGCCAAGGTGTTATTAGAATATGAGAGAGTCTCCACAGTCCCTGCCTGTGGGCAAGGAGTACTGCAGGCATCACATACCAGCTCTAGGGTACACATGGCCTGGGTAAGAAGACAGAGTCTGAAACTCTAGGGAAATTCCATGGAGTACCTAGAATGGTGGGACCAAAGCTGCTCAGGGTTGCTATGAAGAAGACAGCATGAAGCCCATTCTCAGTCACAGAGGCCGGGACCCCTGGGCAGCAACCAGGCCTACTTCATTCATGGCCAGTACCCAGTACCCAACTAGCCACCAAAAAGGAACTCTTTGATGGATGTGAGTGAATGAGTGTGAGGGTGAATGAAGACTCCAGACTTTCCAAGTCCATGACGCTCCTCTCTCCTCTTAGGCTATACAGCCCAGGTTCTCACTGAATCTCTAAGAAACTGCATGCAAGCCGAGTGTGTCCAGGTGGCTGCCACAAGACTGCTTGGACACTGTGGCAGACTCTTCTCCACAGGAGGAGGAAGGACTAGGCCTGGAGCAGTGTTTGACAGCTGAGAGCACCTTCTCTTCCCTTCTCACCTGGCCATCACCTCAGCAAGCTGCATCCTTGGTGCTTAGAGGGAAACTATATGGGTTCAGAGCACCTGCCCCCACTGCGGTAGGAGTGGGGAGAATCAGACGCCACATATCTGCCCAGCCTCCAGCACACAGCACCAATATCACCGGGAGATGCCTTCCTCCAGAGCCCACCCCACTCCCTCCTACTCTGGGAGGCCTTCTCACCCCACCCTGTCTGTTCTACCTTCCTTTCCTGGACACACACAAAACTGCTCTGTTTTATATTCTACAGAGTACAGGAAAGAGGAAAGAGGTCATTAGATGGCTAATGAATTAATACATTAAGGACAACTGAATGAGCAATATTCTTGTCTTGAGGTCTTTTGTGTCGAAAGTACAACTCTCATGGGTGGCAAGGAGGAGAGTACAGTACAAAAGGGCAGACATGCCCCGCCCACTGCCCAAGGGTGGCACACTGACAGATTATAACTCTTTTATAGGCTTAGCTTTTTCTGTTTAAAAGATTCATATTGTAATTGTCAGAAGAACCCCTTGGCATATCCATGATAAGAGTGGCTCTTTCAGCAACACCCTGCCCTTATCAAGACCACCTTGAAATCAGGGGTTCATCATGAAAGTTTTCACTGGGCTTTGTCCCCAAGACACACACCCAAATTGAGTGGAGTTATAATGTGGGATTCCCCACTGTATGCTGTGATTACCAAAGAACTGTTTTGAGCCTATAGCAGAGCAGGGCAGAATAGAAGTAGGCAGGAAAAATGAATGCTGGGAGTAAGAAGGGCAGAGTCAGAGAGAAGCCATGGAGCTGCCACCCGAGACAAACATTGAAACTTTAGTCGGTAAGCCACAGCCATGTGGGAATACACAGATTAATGGAGATGGGTTAAATTAATATGTAAGAGTTAGCCAATAAAAAGATTGAGCTAATGGGCCAAGCAATTATCTAAATAATATGGTTTCTGTGTAATACTTCAGGTCTGAGCTGCTGAGCAGTCAAGAACAAACTAGTGACTCTCTCAAACAACAGAGTTAGGTCTCCTCCAGGACAGTGACCTCGTTCAGACCTACCAGTTCCTCCCATCAATGATGTCGCTATGAGCATAGAAACTGGGCAGCCACCTATGACCCAGCTCTTTCAGTGTGTTCAGCACTTCAGTCCCTGTTAAACAGCACAAGGAAGGTCTCCAGGTACGTGCAGACTCAAGGACACTGCTCTCCTTCACACTCTAGAGTCACGTGGATTCAGTGTTAGACCCAGACATGGTCAGTCCTACTAATGCCATAGTCCCCCAGCTCCTTCCCCACACTGTTCTGTTGTGGACTATTACTTTAACTGTGCAAAGATATATTACATTTATCTATGCTGTGGAATATTAATTTAGCTGTGTTACATTTGTTTATGCTCCATTCATTTAACTATGTAAAGATGTGTTACATTTGTTTCACCTTGCCTGCCTAAGGCACCTGATTAGTCTAATAAAAAGCTGAACAGCCAATAGCTAGACAGGAGAGGGATAGATGGGGCCGATAGGCAAAATAAAGAGGAGAAGAAATCTAAGCAAAAGAGAAGAATGAAGAGAACAAGGGAGAAAAGGAGGGATATGCTCAGAGTCAGAAGCAAGGCAGTCACCAGCCAGCTAGACAAGAAAAGCAGGACAGAAAGAAAGAAAGTTCTGAGGCAAAAACATAAATAAAGAGAAACAGGTTAAGTTATAAGAGCTGGCAAGAAACAAGACTAAGCTAAGGCCAAGCATTCATAACTAATAACAAGCCTCTGTGTCATGATTTGGGGGCTGGTTCGTGACCCAAAAGAAAGCCTGGTACACTGTTCTGTCTCGTGGAGGCAAAACTGGAGGACCAGATCGACGGCCAGAAGTTTGTACCAGTTTTCATCTTTCAGCTCATATAAGTACTGAAATCTTTCTGAAGAACTTTACAGGACATTGGGAAGTTTAATCCTCCATTTAGTTAGCTTTCAGTGACTGTGACCAAATACCTGCCAGAAAACAAACAAGCAAACAAAAACCTTAAGGGAAGAAAAGTTTCTTTGGCTCATGGTTTCAGAGGGTTTAACCTAGGGCTTGGCTCTGTTGCTTCCTGGGCTTGTGGTAAGAAAAGCATCATGGAAGAAGAGGCTGCTTCCCTCATGGAAGACAGGAAGTGGAGGAGTAACAGAAAGGGCCAGGGTCATACACCTTCCAAACATACCCTCCGAGCGTACCTCACCTTCCAAGGTTTTAACACTCCTCAATAGTCCATTGAGATTTGAATCTTTCAAATGGATGGAGCAAAGTCCTCGGGATCTAATAGGCTCTGCAAATGCCCTCTCAGACACCCCAGAGGCCTGCTTTACAGATCTCCTAGGTGTGTCTAAAGCAAGTCGAGATTAACCACCAGTTGCTTTCCTAATCGGCACCCATGTGTCTGCCCAGGGCTTGGTCAGCTCACATGTGGTCACCCCTGGGCACTCAGATCATCTTTCACAGTCAGAAGTGCCAGGTAGCTTCTCTCAGGCCACCACAATCTCAACTTGTTCTCTTTTGGTCTCTGCCCACTTAGTTTGGAGCTGAAGGGTCCATGTACCTCTACACCTGGTGACAGCATGCTGCCTGTGGTGGTCCTCCTGCATCTTGGTCCTCCATCACTATGTGGCTCTCTGGAGTCCTCCAGAGCCCTCTTCTCTACACAAGCTCTTTCCTTCCTATCCCTGTCTCTCTTTTACAGCAGGTGCCTGCTCAATCCCTCTACAGTCTGTGAAGTCGGAGGGGGTCTGCCTGTCCTTTGTAGAGGTCTAGTCTTCCTTGCACAAGGAAGTACTCTCTGTATGAGTCCCCAGAGAGTTCAGGGAAGTTCCTGACACCTGTCCAGGTGGCTAGCATCACCTAGATAAATGGTGCTATGTGCACCAAGGTTACACTGAGTCCTGGGAGCCCCTCCAGAGAGGTGCTGAACTGGGTGGGGTGGTCATGTCCCCTCTGTATCCCCTCTTTCCTCTGCACTGTTTTTGAAGAATGGCTCTGTTCTGACCTCTCATCACAGTGTGTATTTGTAGGTATGGAGGGGGTGGGGGAGGTCAGGACTGTTGTCAAGGACTAACAATGGCTATCCTTGGCAATCCTCCCTCTCTTAGAGCTGACCAAATCTTTGTAGGCAACTATGGAAGGCAGAGCAATCCTAATTGTTGCCTACCCTGCAGGCTTCCTTTCAGGAGTTTCCTGTCCCAATCTAGCCTCTCTGGCTCTGCTGAGACCCAGGCCCCCTCATCACATCCACAGTGCAGTCTCTGTGTGTCCCCTATGTGTCCCCTGACTGACAGCTCACTGCTGTCCCTGAAAGGGTGCACGGTGCTCACAAAATCACATCTCGTGACAGAAGTCCCTGAGCCTTGGTGTAAGCCACGCGGTTTATGGAGAAAGGAGAACTGAAGTGTGTTCAGGTGGCAGCCACTGACAACAGCACAAGGGCCATTCAGTCAGCATGAGCACTGGGGCTCCTGCCACTTTGTACAGAGGAACCTTCGTCCCTCTTTTCCCTGCAACATCAAGCTTTGCTCTTCAGCACCCTCTCCGGGAGGCTGACAGTGTTCTGCACACACAGAAATGAGAAGCTGAACCAGAGGTGACCTTGGGAGGCAGTAAGCCCATCCCTGGGGAGGAGACTTGAGGCAGAGTTTACCAGACTTCTATTGTACCCTGGAAGGCAAGTACACAACACTAACTCAGAGGCTAGATGTAGCTTTGTGTGCCTCACTCCAGCTAGGGAATAATGAAAGACCAGAGCTGGACACAGAGAGAGGGACAAGGCTGGGACCAGTTCCAAGCAAGGGGGACAGGGCCAGCTGAGAAGGGCAGGGAGCTGTTTCCAGAGAGTGTTTCCCAGACAAATGCATCAGAATCCAGTCCCACACCCTAACACACAGGAGGCTCGGGAATGCATTGGAATCCAGTCCCACGCCCCAACACACAGAAGGCTCGGGAATGCCCAAGAAAGACTCACTTCTGACACCAACTGTGAGTTCAGGGTCTTCAGGACCACTTCCAGACCAGCGCCTCCCTGCAGGGTGGGAAGGCTCCCAGGACCCGGCATAGACTCAGTGCCCACAGTCATCATTTACCTAGGTGACACTAGCCAACCTGGACAGGTGTCAGGAATACCCCTGAATTCTGGAGACTCATATGGACAGTGTTTCCTTGACCCAGTGATGGCCCGTGATGATAGACATGGATCCCAGCCAGCTAGAGGCTCCCTGAGACTTGGGGTGCAGAGTGGTTATTGAGGGTCAGCCACCAAGTTGGAGCTGACCTTGGTCTCCCATTCCTTCTCTTGAGCTGCAGCTGAACCCAGAGTTCTCCAGGAATCAGGCTCTTATCAGGCTGGACAAACCAAGGGCAAAAAGGTGACTGAGGACCCAGAGCCAAGCCTGTCTTTTGGGTCAGATTAACCCTTGACTGTCCAGCATAGTTGTGTCCCAAATACTGTGTGAAGCATCCTTTTAAGCAAAACAAAATAAAACTGCAGGCTCTTTATCTGAAATTCAAATTCCCCTGATGCTCTACATTTTTCTTGGTCAGCCTTGACACCCCTACCCCTAACATGGACCCACACCCAGCCTATCAGAACGGGAGGGCCATCCTGGAAGACCTGCAGCTGAGGGCCGGGACAGGTCCACCACAGCCAGAGAGTGGCAAAGACCTTCAGAGATACTCCAGGACAGCTTGACCTCATTCTGCAGAGCAGAATGCCCAAGCCAAGATTCATGGGGGCATGGTCACATAGTGCGGGGGCAGGCGAACAGTGCCGTTTTAATGTCCTATAAAATATCTAAATAAGACCAGAAAGTCACATGACACCCACAAAAGTACACTGTGGCATTATGAAATGCCACCCACTGTCATCTACTATCATGTGGCAATATTCTGCCACACTGGTCTCAAGTCCTTTTTCCTTATCCCCCCCCTTTCCTTTTCTTTTCTTTTCGTTCAAATGTGTGTGGTCAAGGGAGACTCTCATGTAGCATAGTCTGGGCTCAAACTCAATACTTAGCTGAGAATGACCTTGAACTCCTGATTCTTCTGCTTCTGCTTCCCAGATTACCTGGCTAATCCTATTTTCTTTCTTCCTTCAGACAGGGGCCCATACAGTCCAGTCTAGCCTTGAGCTCCTGATCCTCTTGCCCACATTCTGTAGAGTGGGGCTCTCTCAAGTGCTAGGATTACAGGTATGTGCTGCCACACCTGACTTCCTGTTATCTTTAAGAGGAAAAAAAAAGGCCTGGAAAGATGACTCAATGAATAAGAGTCCTTGCTGCACAGGCATGAGGACCTGAGTTCAGATCATCCTTGCTAAAAAAGAAATAGCTGAGTGGGGCTGTACACAGACACACTCTCACAACCCTAGCACTGTGGGGGTTGGCTATAAGAGGAACAAATCACCAGGGCATGCTAGGCAGGCACTAGCCCAGCTCCAGGTTCTGTGAGACACTTTATTTCAAAAGAATGAAACAGACATGGCAGGACATCTGACATCCTCCTCCTCGGGCCTGTGCACACAAAGCCACATACACACTTCCAGGCACGTGTGCATATACTGTACTCACACGCATACATACGCATAAGAAGGAGGTGAAGCAGAAGAAGGAGGAGGAGGAGAAGGAGGAAGAGGAGGAGAAGGAAGAAGAGGAGGAGGAGGAGGAGAAGGAGGAGAAGAAGAAGACACAANAGGAGGAGAAAGAGGAGAAGAAGAAGACACAAGAGATTACATGCAGCATTAAGACCTCTGGATCCCTGCCTCTCACAGGAAGAACTCCACAGCTTTATAGTCAGAGCCACCGTTGCTGGCCACAGATGCCCACACCAGGGCCATCTCTACCAGGAAGAACCTCATGTCAGACAATCAGTGCATCCATCTTCAGATCCTGGCATCACAGATAAACAGCAGCGCACCCAGTATGCTTGCATGGGTGCAGCCTCAGTGCAGGGCAACAACTCTATATGAACCCCACCTGATAGACAGTGGATGTGGGAAATGCAAATAAAATACTTATCTTTCCTATCCAAAAGTTAAATAAGACAAAACCCCATTTTTAACGTAATTGTAAAGAAGCCACTTGACAGAAACTCTAAGTCCCCCAGGGTCAGTACTATTTGAAATACAGATGTGTGCATGGGGTTGCAGTCTTTTCTCATAAGCTGTGCTTGTTAATCACCTGTGCTGTCCTGAGGGTGTGCTTGCCTGCTTGATTTGGCTCACCCTTCTGCAGAAGGAAAACCTTTTTCCTAGCTGAAAGACTCTGGATTTTGTGGTTGTTTTCTGGAGACTTTAAACCCATTTCTAATAGTGGGTATCATAATGGTCGTCAGTTTAAATTAACTTATACTAATTTTTAAATGAAACCTGCAGATTGGGACTCCAGAAGTTCATCAATGATGCCCAGATTCAAGGCTTCAAAATGCCCAGGTCTGGGACCCAGCAACAGGCCAGATTCTCCAACAACTGAGCTAGCTAGCACACAGGTCAGTTTCCTAAATCATGGCCAGCACCAAGACAAGCTAGTGCTGGGCAGTTGTGATAACTTCCCTGAGGTCAGGAAGCCGGTGTCTACCCCATCAATCTGGTCCAGGCTACAGTGTCTCCTGCCAGTGACTGTGGGATCTCTAACTCATTTCGCCCCAAGCCAGAGCTGTCGCATTGACACAGGGTGACCACTAAACTTGATGTGCAGATGCATGGGGACTTCTGTCTTAGTTCAGGTGTACTTTGTTCAGTATTTACCATGCACTGATACTAAAAAGTTAGCTGCTGCTTACCTGAGACATAAAGGTAACCAGGTCTCCTTGTATCTGTGCAAATGCTACCCCAGGCCACCCTTGTCAGCAGAGCTCACTCTTAAAACCTTAGGATCTCTCCCTGTTACCCCACCTGGGTAGTCTCTGGTGCCAGCTTCTCTGTTCAGCCAGGAAGCCATGCCAGTCCTCAGCCAGCAGTGAGCCCCTGTGAGCTCAGAGGCTCAGGGACAGGGACACAGAGTGGTGACAGTGATGTCTTGGAAGGAGATGATGGTTAAAGTCAGGCATCCAGGGAGAGCAAACCAGTGGGTTTGAAAGTGACAGTATCACTGGCAAGTGGACTGTGGGAAGGCTGAGGTAGAGGGGACATGGCAGTAGATGGACTGAAGAAGGGTGTGAGGAGAACTGTAGCGGAGGAAGTATGTTCCCCTCCCCTCCACAGGACTCCCCAAGGCCAGCCCTGTGTGATCCATCAGACCCTCATCCTGAAGAAGCCTGTGTGTCCCAGGATCTCTGAGGGTACAAGTGCACCCAAAAGGAGAACTGTGCACACAGGTCACCTCTGAATGCCTGCTCTCAAAAGATCTCCACTCTTCCCAGCTGGAGTGACCCGAGGGACCTGCCACCATCCAGTATCCTGCCAGACCATGTACAAGCAGGTATCACTAGTAGAAAAGCCCTTAGAACTGTTGCCAGTGGATGTAACCTGTCTTCCCCCTGGGATGTTCTTAGCAGGAGAAGCCTTGGGCACCAGAGTACCGACAGTGGCCAAGGGACATGGCCCTGGGTTACAGGGCAGCCAGAGAGAGAAAGAGGACTCTCCCACTCTTGCTCCTCCCCTTGCACAGCATCCCAGGGATACCACATTCTGTCAACAGAGACATGATCCTATTCTGAGGCCTAAAAGTCAACTGCCTGGCATTAGCTGGTCCACTCAGTTCTCAGTTCCATCCCTTCCTGCCCATGACCATGAAAGTACCTTGCTCCTCACAAGAAGATGGTGTTGCTACCAGGTGTGAGGCACGCACATAACGACAGGGACAAAGTCAATGCACAGAGCCTGGTCCATCCATGCTCATGCCAGAGCTGTTGTTGCCATGGAGAAAGCAAGGCCCCTGACCCCACAAGTGTCTTTGCACCTGACCTTCTGTTGATTCAACAGAAGACAGGCAGGGCACCAGCATGGCTGGGCTCTGAGGTTGGGAAATCTGCGTGAGTCCTTCATGCTGGTTGAACTCAAGCAAATTCCTTAAGCTCCCTAAGTCCCATGAGATAAGTATGAGGCCTGACCGAGATGATGTTCAGTGAATGAAAAACATGGGCTGATGACCTAGCTTCTCCCAGCACAGTTCACCACCCACTGGGCAAGGCCCTCCAACATAGGCTCTTAGTAGGCATTCAATAGCTATCCTTGGAGCTCAAGGGAGAAATTGACTCTTTTGTGCTGTGAGCAGCCAGGGCCTTCGGATCGATAACGGCCCCTGCCTCTGGCTTATTAAGTGGCAGCACTATGCTGCTCAGGATGGCATAACTGGAGAGGGCATGTAGCCTGCAGATGGCACCTGGCTGGCATAATGCAAACAGACAGGGCTCCCACACTGGTGGAGTAGAGACCCCAGTGCCTCTACTCTGGTCCACTCACCTGAGGCCACACCCTCCATGGTGAGAGGAATTGAGCTCTTCCCACTCTTTGCCTTAGAAGAGCTGCCATGTGACCAAGATATGCTTCCAACCACCCTGCCACTCCAGGATCTACTCCTGATCCGATACACATATACACTTCAAGAGCCCCAGCCTGGCCTGCTTCTGAAATAAAAGATACATGTTGGTGATGGCTGTAGGTAAGCCAGCAGCCCAGGGGGTAGACTCCAGGAGAACTTTGATTAGCTCTTCAGCATCTGTGCAAACCAGAGAGGCCTGACTGCCTGGCCCCATCTTGTCCTGTATCTCTCTGCCCTTCTGTTCTACTTCATCTCCCATCTTAGGAACGGCCTCATTTCTTCCTTCTCACTAACCCTGGCCTTTGCATGACTATCGTGAAAGTGTAGACTACTGGATCTTCTGGTCTCTACCAGGGCAGATTTCCATACTGAGGACCTCAAATGGCCCCAGCTAAGACAGTGAGCATATGTCAGGACCTAGGCAGAGGAAGGAGCAGACTAGGACCTACCCTTTAGTACTAGAGAATAGAGCTAGGTCCAAAAAGACCCCAAGGGTCCCTTTAAGGACCAGGGGCCTGGGAAGACCTCTGAGACACAGAGGTCAAGGGAACCTTCCACCAAGAAAGGAGGCATACTCGGGGGCACACCAGAGCCAGGGCAGGGGTCACAGCCTGGGAACCTGGGCAGTAGATAAGACAAAAGTCATTGATGGAATAGGATCACTGATCCCACCCCATTACCATCATGCCAGGAGCCCTGTACAGGATCAAGTCTGCACCACTCACAGGTGGGTCTGCCACAAACTACAAGCTCCAAGTGTATCAGGGGTCTTCCTGCTTAGGACAGTGGGTGGCCAATCTGTCACCTTCACAAGGAAAATAAGACAGTCAAGATCTCAGTCCTGATTCCTACCCTCTAGAGACTCCTCCTAATCCCCACTGCCTCATAGAGACCCTTGCCCCGGCCAGCTGTGCTATTTCAAATGACGGTGGTCCCAGCTAGCAGGAGGTGTTTCCATCCTCTGTCTGACACCAGCAGCGGTTTAAAACAGCTGCCCCCTCTCCCAGAGCTCCCCTGGGTGCTCAATCCCCCTCCCTGGCCCCTCCCCTCTGTAGATTTATGCAAATCCCAACTGCAGGATTGTTTCTTAATGTCAAAATGCAGGCGGATGAATGTCAGATGTGACCGCAGACTTGGTTGGGTACTGTGCTTGATAGGCTAGCTTGTAATTTCCTCCAAGCCAGAGGGATCAGCTTCTAAAGCCTGTCCTCAATAAACACTTCCTCCCTGCCTGCCATCCTGTCCCCAAACCTGATGACAGCTGCAGGGCCCTTAATCCTTCCTCTACTCACAAACCAAACCCCTGTGGAGCCAGGAGTCCAGAAAACTCTGGCCAATGAACCACGGCACAGTCCGGTCCATGGAGTCACTTTCATCGTCCCACCCAAGTGACCTCCCCTGTCACTAAGCTCATAGCATCCTATCCTTGACACAGTCATTGGCTCCCACTGCTTCCCATGCCCACCATGCCCACTGTCACCAGATGTCCAGGGTCTCCACATCCATCTAACCTTGGCTTACTTTGAAAGTAGAGCCAGGGGACAGCCATAGGACTTAACAAATGGATATATAACCAATTTAAAGATGGGGGAAAGGCTTGAGCAGTGGTTTTACAAAGAAGGTACAAACAGCCACCAGCATGTGGAAAGACAGTCACCCATCAATAAAGAAAACCAAATCAGATCATGTTGGAACACCCACACACTCCCAGGGACAGCTACTATCACAGCCAGAAAGTGACCAGAGTTGGTGAGGACATGGAGAAACGGAACCTGATGCTTAGCCAGCAGGATGCAAAATAATGCAGTTGGTATGGAAAATGGCCTGGTGACTCTTTGGAAAATTGAGCAGAACCACCATTGGTCCCAATAATTCAACTTCTGCCTATCTGCTCACCTGAAATCATTGAAATCAGGGGCTCAAACGGAGGCGTCTCGACTATGTATACAATACTGCTCACAACAGCCAACACACAAGCTGCCACTGTTTGTGGACAGTACATGCAGGAGGAGCATGGGTAAGTCACATTCTGAACAGAGTGCTATTCAGCCTGGGATGGACACCCACAGGGGAAGCCCTGAGGACCACACACTTGGTGAAATAACCAAGGGCTGTGTGATTCCTCGCTCAGGGTGGGTCCTCTCCCTTGGCAGTTCCTTTCATGGTGTCCCTAGAGCAGCAAACCCACAGTAGCAGAGAGTGAAATTGAGGGCTGAGGAGAGGGAGGTGGGAAGGGCTTCTGCTGGGCATGTGAGTGGCGGTGGCAATGGTGAGCCACAACTCGCTCACACCAAACTGTTCGTGTGGGAGCATCACCACATTGAACAGAAGCTGTGCTTTTGCTCTGGGTTTCACTTTCTCTTTGCTTTGTTGAGACAAGGTCCCTCTCACTAGGTAGCCCCAGCTGTCCTTTAACTAATCTTTCTACCTCTGCTCCCCGAGTGAAGGCATTTGGGTGCACCATCCATGCCCTGCTCAGGATATGTATTTCAGAAGGTTTTAAACCTCACATTAGGTGGAGGTTAGCTAGTCAGTCCAACACAAAACCATAAACTAGTAGCTTAGTGGGTAAAAGTACACAAATGTGAGGAAGAGGGTTTGGATCCCTGGCACCCACATAAACGCCAGGTGGATGAGACAGTCTGTGTGTAATCCCAACACTTGGAAAGCAGAGACAAGGGATCTCTGGAGCAAGATGGCCAGGGAGATTAGATTGACAAGTTGCTGTTTGCCATACCTTAATGTATAAGGTGGAGAGGAATCGAGAAAGACACCAGACACTAACCTCTGAGCTCTATGTGCATGTGCATACATGTTCATTTGTACCCATATACATATGTATTCCCAAACACATGCAAATACATGCACATGCATACCGCATACACCTAGATAGATGATAGATAGATAGATAGATAGATAGATAGATAGATAGATATTTGATCTTACAGTTCTTGACTATTAATGTGTAGATGTAGCACCACATTGCAGTGCCGAATGGTTGGCTACTCCCCATTTAAAAAGAGGATTTTCCCACTCTAACTTTGGCCTGGAATATCCTCATACTAACTGATGTGGGATTCCCCTTTGTATGCTGTGAATACAACTGGTTAATGAATAAAGAAAACTGGCTTGGCCTGATAGGGTAGAACAGAGTGAGGCGGGGAAAACTAAACTAAATGCTGGGAGAGAGAAGGCAGAGTCAGAGAGAAGCCATGTAGCCCTTCCAGAGCCAGAAAGAACTTTAGTTGGTAAGCCACAGCCACGTGGTGATACACAGATTAATTGAAATGGGTAAAATTAATCTGTAAGAGTCAGCCAATAAGAATCTAGAGCTAATGGGTCAAGCAATGCTTTAATTAATACAGTTTCTGTGTTGCTACTTCGGTTCTGGGTAGTCAGGATGAACAAGCAGCCTCCTTCAACAACTAACCAAATAGACACGCAAGGGCAGCAGGTCAGGTAGGAACAGGAGAGTCGTGCAACAGGGAATGAGAGTAAAGGCCTGCTATTAACCAAGGTTCTCAGTGGTCAAATGTCACCTTGGGAAGAGAGATTCATACCCTATCAAGCCTCCATAGACAAGGTACGGGGAGCAGGCTGTGGGGAGGGGCTGCAGGGAGTGTCTCATGGAGAAGAATATAATGCAAGCCCTGCCATGGTAGCTGCCAACCAGTGGCTCCTGAGTGAATGGCATGGCTTCCGGACCCATGTCCACACACAGGAACTTGGGAGCTCTCGTCATGACTCTGTGTCAAGTCAAGGATTGGACCAGGAGCCCAGGATGATGGTGCCTATGGCTGTGATCACTGAGCGATGATGACACTCTAGTAGTTTGCATGCTCACCTCCAGGGCATTTATTTTGCATGACCACCAGGCCAGAATCCTGCCCTGCCTGTGCCAGGGACAGTAGAGGTCATCCCTCTCTCAGACAGTCATCCTCTTCTAAGGGAGGGACTTTACCACCTCCCTCTGCTCAGCCACTTTCTCTGGACCCTGAAAGGCTCCAATACTTTCCAGAAGTTTCTGAACCC
>LOEQ01003084.1:101756-138190 GCA_001685075.1 Bramus lutescens | reverse complement strand
AAACCAGGCACAGGAGGATAGGAGAATGAAGGAATGGCTGTGGTCCCCGGTATCACCTTGAACCTCTGTGCCACTGACAGCCCCAGCAGCTGTAATTAACACGACGCCACTGACATCTTAAATAATACAACGGTTATTATAAATAATATGCGCCTAATGAAGATCAAGTTATTTATAAAAGAATTAATAGCAGCATGTGAGCGTGGGTGCCTGTTGAGCCGCAGGGACACTGTGGCTTCTGATCTGAATTTCTATGGGGCCTGATGAGCCTCCTTAAGAAGAGAGACCTTGAAGTTTCCTCTGCTATTTGCAAACTAATTCCTGGTAATGAAGAAATTAGCATGGAAAAGTCAGACTGGAGCTGGAGACAGAAGTGGGGGAAGAGGTGTCTGGCTTGGGGTCTCATTTTAGTAAAAACCATGACCGTGGTCATTGGTTGGCATGCTGGGAATGGCAGCCCAAGGAGATAAGTTATTAGACCCAAAGGCCAAGACCTACCATAAGAATACACAAATAACATGTATCTTGGAAATGGGAGGTCAACAAATGTTCACTGCTGGATTCTGGGGATCCAATGGTATACCAGCTGTCCTCTCCCTTATCCTGCCACCAAGCTCATTCTTAAGCCTAGATCCAGGACTTCCATGCTATAGGTCCTGGCTTTTGGAAGCTCTGCACCAGCCCTTCCTCCACCACTGAAGAAGTGTTGCCGACAGTCCTGTCCAAAGTTGGGGAGTTATGTCTGGTGATAGCCTTAAGTCCCAAGGCAGCAGAGAGAATCATAGCCCTCAGGCTAGCCCCTGGCCCCAGAGAAGGGCTCACATAATGGCAACCGCCTGCTGCATATGTTGGCTGGCGTTTGTTCATGGCCTGCCTGCTCAAAACCAGGCACAGGAGGATAGGAGAATGAAGGAATGGCTGTGGTCCCCGGTATCCCAGAGAGAAACAAAAAGCTCCCAAGCACATGTCTCCTCTGATCTGATCCTTGTCTTACTCAACCACCAGGGTCCTACCTGTGGTTTCCACCCTGCTGACCTATCTAACCCTAGCCTCTCCCAAGGTCCCTTCCCCCACCCCTCTGACTGGCTTTGACTTCCAGCTGCAAAATGTCTAACCATCCGGGACAAAGTTTTCAACAATGGGGCCTGAAGAGCACAAGAAGACCCTCATCAGCTGCTTCTTCCTCACTGTAAAGTGGCGTCTACTTCCAGATTGCCTTGCCTCCTGGGCCAGCAGAACAGAGGTGGGAGAACATCACCACAGAAATGAGCTCTGCCTGGAGGCAGGAGCCAGGGGTCGAGTTGGTAGAGGATGAAAGGCCTGTTCCAGTCAATGGGTGTTTATCCACTGCTCTGTCTTTTACACACTGCCTGACAAAGGAGATTCTTGTGTCGGAGAGGATTCTTGGCATGGCCTGACCCCAAATGACACTGGCCCCTAACCTTAGCACCTGCCAACTGTGGAACCCCTCCTGAGACAAGGAGAGGTATGGGTCCAGACAAGGAGCTGTCTCTCTAAGTGATGCCTTTAGGAGGATGCCAGCTTGATCTCCATCATCCCCAGAGAGGTCTCTGCCCCATTTCTGGACCAGCCAAGAGGCCAAGGGACAAGGTAAGGATGCAGTGAGATGTGACCGGCTAGGAACTCCAAGCAGCACTCCACAACCAGACTCCTGCCCAGGACGATCCATCCCTGCAGTGTTTCTGCGGTGAGTGCTCAGCACAGCCCCTTCCTTTGGCTAAAGTGAAATAGGAGATCCGTGGAGACCCACATGGTGATCCACCAATAGGCAAGGGTCAGGAAGGAGAAGAGCCTACTCCTCAGAACACCCATGGAAATCCTCACCTGCCCTGAGAATATCTACATCCCACCAGGTTAACATCCACCATACCAGGAGCACGTATAAATGCTGTGCGGGCTGTATGCCAGAGTCCTCCCAGGCCATTGGGCTAGTACTCCCTGCATCAGGGACTTAGCTTCATTACCCCCCCTGCTGTTGTGCTCTGTGTCTCTCTCTTTGGGATGCCTGCTCAGCTTCATGCTGCTATTTCAGCTCACAACATTTATAAAATTGCATCCGGAGCCTGGCACAGCAATGCAGAGCCAGCCTGCTCTGAGTCCTCAGACAGCAGCTCCTGAATGCTAATTGAAAAGTGATTAATTACCGCCACGCGGCTCCACTCATGCGACTGCCACCCCTTGCTCTCCCATTCTCCCACCCCCTCCCCCGCCCCGGTGGCGCTGAAGGCAGTTGGAAAGGTGTGTGCTACGTGCTTTTGGTTCAAGCCAAACTGTTCTCAGTCCCATTGGTTTTCAAGAGGGTGAGCCCTGGGGCAGGAGCCCAGAGACCACTTGGGAGCAAATCTACACTAATCTCTCCCAAGTTCAGGACCTCCAGTTCATCCTGGGAACTTCAGACTTGATCTCCTAAGTACAAATCCAAATGTCCGTGACTGCTGAAATTGAATTGCGTGTGTGTGTGTGTGTGCGCGTGCGTGCGTGCGTGCGTGTGTGTGTGTGTGTGTTGAGGGTCCCCGCACAGACTCTTCACCTCCATCTTGTCTGCCTGGCTGCTCCCAATGTCCACCCCCTACCTAACCATTGTCCAAGTCCTATTATTCTACTCTAGGGTCCCCTCCTGCTAGGACCTCACTCCATTGGTGCTGAGATAGCCTCTGCTATCCATACTGGTCACCCTCTGTTTACTGTTTGTTGCTCCTGCATCCACAAACCTCACCACAGTCCCTAAAAGAGCTATCAGAAGCCAAAATAAGCTCCTCACTGCCTGTCGGGACTCTCAAGATAAAACCCAGCCCCTGCTCTGTTACTGACTTTGAACCCCCTCAGCTCACCAGGAAGGCATTGCTGGTAAACTCCTGGACCACTGACCCTAAGCAAACTGGAGCTTTCAGTGGAGATTGGGATGCAAATGGGTGAAGCTTGCTGAATCAAGACAGGGCTGGGGGAGCCAGCAGACAATTCAGCATTAGTGAGGATCTGTATGTCGATGGAAGACACAGAGCATCACCTGAGGAAGGCCCAAGGATTTGGAAGGGTCAAAGACAGACAAGTGATAGGAGAGGGTCTGAGGGTTCTGGGTCAGATCCCATTTCTGTGGCGTGGGTGTGAGTGGTTGCTGGACCCATCTTAAGCTACGGTGAGAACCAGGAAGCAAGAGGTGGTGCTCCCATGTGCCCAGCACTGCACCCACACTGCCATGAACTCCACCTAGCTGTGCTGTTGGTGAGGACAGCCCTCCACAGCCCCCCATCAACAGCATCTGAAACCCTGCCAGAAACACAACCTTTGAGGCAGTTTCCCCTCATTGAAATTCTTTCTTGACATTTGCATGACAGAGAACAGGAACAAAACAGCCAAGAGGGAGAAAACCCAGAGCCACTCAGGCTCCTGCTGGGGGAGGCAGTTGAGGAAACCAGCAGGACCTTACCAGACCCCCTGCTGTAGGAGGGAGGGCACACAGATGTGGGGTATGGGGTATCCTGATGGCAACCATCTCCACAAATCTCACCATGACCTAGACTAGCCTGCCCAAGGACCCTATTTTATGATGTGGGAAACTAAGCCACTGAGGGGTGAGGTGACAGCTTTTCAGCCTTTGTGGGACATGTGCCTAACGGGTCTGTCTACACAACACAAAAAGGGGAGACCCAATTGGCTGTTCCCCAGATTTTCTCATGGTTCTCAGCCCACGTGAGACCCACCTAAGCCAGTATGGCCAGAGGACCCAAGCTAAAACTGCCCAAGGAAAGTTTCAGTCCTTTGCACAGGGAACCAGCTTGACTCCCCAGGCTCAGTTTCCCCACTTGTTGAAAGAGGAAGCCAGTCTTAGGGTGTAGGTTTCTGTGAGAAACTTCACTAGGCAGGGGTAAGAAAGTCCTGCCCAGGATTCCCAGGGCCCCAGAGAAGAAGACCAGAACTCTGGTTTTGGCAGACCCAAGGTTCCAAAGCAAGGATGCAGAGTGGTACCCCATGAGTTGTGGGAACCACCCTCCCACAGGTGTGAGTCCATGGTGATGCTTGGGGCTCAAACAGACCCCGTGAAACCCTCAGCCAGCAGCCCATGGTTAGTGTGGCTAGTGCCACAGATGGACAGCGTATATTACCCACAGGAGTCCAGTTCTATAAGCACAGTTTCACACCCACAGCCAAACTCAAAATGAAAAGATGTGGAGGAGAAATAACCTCTGTCCTAAGCTTTCTAAGGGTGAATCTGCAGAGAGGTTGACCCTATTCTTGCCTGGCTTGGATTGAGGGAGGGAGGGAGGAAGGTAGGAGTACAGAAAGGGAGATGATATAGAGGGAAGGAGAGAGGAAGGAAGGAGGGAGGGAGAGAGGAAGGGAGAGAAGGACCTTTCTGGGTGTCTATGGTCCACTCATTCAGGCCCAGGGTTGTGATTGACAGACCAACCTTTCTCCCAGCTGTGGTGGGAATTCACAGGGTCATTGAAGTGTTAGTTGCTGGCCCCTCAGGGACCACTTGGCTGGACAGGGTGAGGCAGGCGCTGGTTAGGTCAAGCTACAAGAAATGGATTATACATCCACAAACTAAAAGCCAACCCTTCCATTTCCAGGGGCCCCATAACTGCAGTGGGGCCTGATTCCCTCCCATGGATGCTGTGGAGCTCCAGTATCCCACAGCAGAGAAGACCTGGGTGGACCAGGTGGTGACCTGAGGATGACAGACCAGAAATGCTGACTTGGACTGGGGATGTTTACAGTATCTGTTTCCCCTTTCCCCTTCAGAGATTCCCATGTCCCACCCAGATCCACCTACATTCTGAGTAAGTCCAGAAGGTTCTAGATCCTCTCTGCAGCTAACAGCCACTTGCAGCCCATATCCATTGACATGTTTCAGGAACAATGACCCTTGGGTGGACATGAGAAAGGGGGGGTCTTAGATGATGTGTCTCACTACGGACACTTAGGATATGGCATCGTAAGTAGAGCAACAACTACAGAGCCCCTGCACAGAAAACTGCCAGGGCCAGCTTCCCCAAACCATGTCCTGCTCAGGCAAAAATGATTTGAAGGACCTCAGCCTTCAAATGGGCCAGGGTGAAGGGAGGACGACATTGAGCTGTGGTCAACACCACAGGATAAGCCACAGGGGCCAGAAGCATTCTCAGAGAGCCCAGTTCCACAGGATCTGGGAGGATAGAAACTGGGAATTTCTCCCAGCTCTGCTGGGGACCAAAATGACACTGTAACCAGGAAACCTGAGTGATGGGACACAGGTTGGGGATGACCTAGGGCGTGAACAGCATGAAGATCTACGGAAACGTTGGGAGCAGGGTTCCACAGAGAGCTCACCAGGCCAGCAGGCTCAGGGGCAAGAGGGAAGGCACAAAGCAAGAGGAAGGGACAGCTCAGTGGGAGCAGAGGAGCCAGGCCTCAGGTCACAGTCCACTTAGAACATCCAGGTGTTTACCACGTACTGTGGCTGGGCTGGGCTGCAGGGTTAGGGACCAGAGTGACTCTGGGGATCCCAGAAGCAGAATGGGAGCTGATCCCTGATGCCAAAGCAAGCACTCTGCAAAGGGCTAAGGGCCGTGGGTAGAGGAAAGGGCAGTGAGGTAGACAGCAGTAACCACAAGGAATAAGTGGCCTCTGGTCCTTCCCAGACCCCACCTGGAATGCTTATTCCTAGGCTCCATGGGTTGGTGGAACACTTGCTTGTTTTTCTCACTTTCCTTCGATACAATTATAGATTAATTAATTCTCACCAACCAATATCTGACCTACATCAGCACCGCTGTAAGACAGCAGAGCCAGAAGAGAGACTCAAAGACTCATTCGGCTATATAAAGACAAGCGATCTATTTTAAAAGAAGGGCTTGTGCTGGAGTCCGCTGTTCCCAACAGCCTTGTTACATAAGGCTCGTTTAAAGGCAACACGCACCCGCCTGCCCACGCGATTCATGGCTCAGTGGTTCTGAACACGAGGTTAATCGGCGGATTGAGTCTGGCCACCCCAAGGAGGCAGACACCGGTTCTAGAGCTCTTCCCACTGCTGCTTGGGCACTCCCTCTCTGCTGCCTCCTGACCCACCCAAGCTGATCCACACCCTCATTTTAATTGTGGGATCCTCAGGGTTATCAGGAACCCCATCTCATCCATCAGTGTGTTCCTGACACCCAGAGAGAGCCTGGGATGGCACAGGCAGTGGTGCTAATGGACTGAGCTGTGACGTAGCAAGAAGCTACAGGCAGTGAGGGATGGCTCACACTTGCTAAGCACAGCGGCACAAGATGTGTAGTGGAGTCACTCAGTACCCAGTATTCCTTAAGACTGTTCTGCCGGGCAGGAGCTGCTAGAGCGGTGGACACCTCTGAGATGGTACATACATAACCCCTTGCCTTTCCCTTTTCTTGATATAAGTTAGGGATGAACAGAATTACTGTGAGGTCTCCAAGTCTGTGTTTCCAGCCTGGGACCTGCTTGTCTCTCTCATTCTTTCCTACATGCCAGAAAACCAGCTCGGCGAGACAAAGGCTGAGCACACCAAGACCCATCATCCTGGGGACAAATCCCTGACCTGGCCATGCCTTCAGATGAAGCCTCAGCTGCAAACCCCACGCACTGGGTTCTTGTAAGAAAGTGGACAGAATCGGCACTGGCTGGGCTAACACACTGCATTTGGGCCAAGATACTCAGTTGCCCTGGCTATCTACCTCGCTTCAGGGGCAGGGAAACTGAGATTCAGCTCAGTTCAACAGTCCACGTCAGCACAGAACCACTGGCTCTGCACAGTACCTGGATCTGGGGCTGAAAGAAAGGACAGGACCAGCACTGGCCAGGCGTGCTGCAGCCTGCTATGCCAAAACAGAGGAGAAGTGCAGCTACCCTGCCTCCAGCAGCCAAGCGGCCCCTTCCCTGCCTTGCAGCCAATCCTTGCTCTTATCGTCCTGGGCTCAAAAGAAGTCACTACTTTACCTTGGAGTTTGGTGGCTCAAGAGACACTCAAGAGAGGATTTGCTCATGCAGAAGCATCAGGGCAGAGTTCCCAACCCCCTGCTCCGGGTCATTGGGGACCTTCAATGATCCTGGATCACCCGAAAGAGGGGCTCTGCTCACGTTTACCCTGGTTTTTCAGGGGGTCCTCCAGGACTTGACTGGAGGTTGTGGAGGCCAAGTCTAGCCACAGGAAGCACAGTGGCTCATTTGCTGGGTTCATTTTCACAGTTTTCTATTATTTATGGAAAGAAAAAGTCAGGGACTTCCCACTAGTAATCAAGGTAGACAGCATTCTAGGTGAAACCAAAGTGTACAACAATGTAAGCATTCAGTCATCAGTAATGGCAAGGAAGCAAAAGACAAAAGGCAGCCTGAAGTCCCTGTAGGAAGGTGAGCGCCTTACTGTGAATACTCTCTGCCCCCACCCTCACCCCCAGGAAAGCCTGGAGCACACAGTCCTGGTCCCTGTTGGTCGGGTGCAGCACTGTTGAAACTGGAACCTCGAATACACTTGTCAACGGAAGCAAGACAGAGGGACAGGCACAGACAAGAGACACAGGCAGTCTAAAGCCAGTCCTCTTCCTCCTACTCCTGTGACCCCATCCCAGATAAAGTCTTGTCCCCAGAAACCTCCCAGTAAGGACACAGAATCTCAGCACTCCAGGCTTTCGATCCCTCCCAGGAAAACGAGGAAAGTATGTCATGTGATAGTCCTCTACCTAGCCCGCTACTCAGGTCTCTGAAGACTGGCCAGCAATTGGCAGNAGGGCTGGGGCCGCAGAGTCCCATTAGCAAGCTAGCTTAGGTTCTTCCTTGGTGGTTCTGAAGTCAGAAGAGTGTAGCTACCAAAGACGATCCTGAGTCATGGCCACCCACATCACAGAAGCTGCTGGCAAGACCCCTTGGCAGGAAGGATTTAAAGATCTCAGGAGCTGTCAGAATCAGGTGTATTTGTCACACACTACTGGCTACTTACCCCTGCCCACCCCATCCCAAAACCAGGCCATGCCAGCCATAGATTCTGGGTTCTAGTACAGGTTGTACCTGCACTGATGCCATTCGGTGGTCCTTCAATATGTTCTATTCTGTCCTACGATTTCCAAATCTCCTTCCACCATGCACACTTGGCTGCCCTCTTATAGATGAAAGGCTGACACATCCTCTTCTATGTCCCACATCTGACCCCACCCTTTCAACCTTAGTCTTTCACAAGTTCTTATCCTGAAAATCGGTCCCTGAAGAGTTAGTACTGGATGTTCCAAGATTGGCTCTCGTTTGCCTTTTCTGTGTGACTACAGGGGAGTGACCTTGCCTCTCTGAACCACAGCTAAGTTCTTAAAACTCCAAGATTCACGCTGAAGTCTCCCAGGGTCTGAGTCCTCCCAATTATACTGACACAGGCGACCCCGTGAGATGCTGTATTGGACCTGACTGTGAATAGCTCACCTCCTGCACAGAATTCACAAAAGTAAGATAAGCATGTTTCGTGGAGGTCCCAGCTGTGACATCTATCCTTCTGCTACTCCCTCCTCTTCCCTCCCCTGTCTTTCTAGAACAACACTTGAATACAGGTGTCTTGTCAGAGAACCAATAAAACCAAGTTGATAGTAAGTGATAAGAGAATTGTTGATTGGATTTCTTATTTTCTCTTTTGGTGCTTCCTGACACTTCAATTATTTCTGTTACAACTTTTCATAGAACGGTTCATAGATCGCTCAGGAACAAGTAACCTTTAAGCCTCCGGTTTAGCACATTCCAGTAATCCCCTTGGAAATGTCTCTGCTCATCCCAAGTGCTCAGGCTACATGAGCCACTGCATGCACTCTATCAGCAAATTACTGGCATGGTTAATTCCGAGGTCAGATGAAGTACAAACTTGACCAAGGTGCCCATGTCTTTGCAGAGTGTATGAGGAAAGCCCAGGCTAGTTGGTGGTAGTAAGAAGCATGGGGCACAGCCCGGACAAGCAAAGGAATCTGATTTTCACCAGAAGCTTTGGGCAAGGGCAGGCGTTTGGAGGCAAGGCTCCCTGTGACCAAACTGATTCATTCCAACAGGAATCAGTAACAAGTGTTGGCCCATTTCAGTTCTCCATCATCTCCTACTTGGTAAGATGGGTAGACACCAGCTTCCATCTAGTAGAAGGCCTAAGAAGTCAGCAAGTGAAACAATGTTTGTCAAAGAGCCACTGTGGGTTTAAGGCTGGAAAACAGCCTTTATGACCATTGGATCAGCATCCAACCATTGTAGTCATCATCATTAATACCATTATCACTGCACAAGTGGCTGACCCCACCAACAGCATGTCACTACTAACTTCTCACGATCCTCACCATCATCATCGCAACCATCACTTTCATTGTCATTGCTACCACAATTGCCACTACCATCACCATGACCTCATCACCACCAGCATCACCACTGATGCCATTACCATCACTACCACCATCATTACCAAAACCACCATCATCACCATTACCACCATGCCCCATCATCACCACTATTACCATCATCACCATAGCTGCCATCATGACCACTAGCACCATTACTATCATCACAGACGCTACAACCATCACAACTACAACCATTATCACCATCATCATTACCATCACAACTATCACCCCGTCACAACCACCATAACAATCACGACCACAGCCATTATTGATATCACCATAGCCACAACCACAACTATTATCAGTCTTCATTATCACCACTTTACTGCTCCTCCATCATCATCACCATCATCATCATCTTTACCATAATCCATTCTTCTCACCATGTCCATCTCATCACACTAGTAGCTATCGTCCCTATAACTATAATTTCTACTACCACCATACCTTATTACCATCATTATCACCATCACCACCTCACAGTCAGTATTCTTACCACAGCTGCTCACTGAGCCTGCAGATTCCTGGCCCACTAGGTCTTTCCATGCCTGGCTTTAGGTCTCTGCATCCTGAGGAAGGTACCCCACTAGCAGCTTTTCCTACTAGCCACCTGCAACCCTCCTGTGTTCTCAGTGGACTTTCCATGCCTCACTGACTCCATCCCCTCTTCCCTCTTCTCCTCAGGAGGGAGAATCTCTGGGGCCTAGAATGTTGTGCTACAGAGATGATCCTCAGGAAAAACGTTCAAATGAATAGATAAAGAACTTCCATAGCCCCCTTCAGGCACCAGCTCTGAGTGTTCGTATCTGTATGGGGACTGAACTACTCAAGGCTCGATAAGGGACCCCTTGTCAATGTGTGTCTGCTTTACAGATGGAGATATTGGGCTGCTGGGTCCAAGCGTCCCATGAAAGTCAGCCCTCTGCCTCTGCATACAACAGTGGTTCCTACTGGCCTCACAGCTTCCTCAGCTGCCAAGAGTGTAACTCTCCCTCTGAAGCACATGCCAGAGATAACCTAGGAGTAACAAACTGAGGGATCAGGATAAGGATTAGAGAGAATATTGTTCTGCTGGAGAAAGCACTGGCTCCAGGGGCCTGGGACTGTGGGAAAGGTCTAGGAGGCCAGGGCCTTTATGAGGCCTCTTGGGCCTGGGACCTTAGGGAAATTTCTGGAAGGAGACTCAAAGCTCCCAAAGCACAATATTTCAAGGGAAGGCAGTGTCTGAAGGAACAGAACCAACACAGTAGCTAGCCCGCACAGTGGAGGGCCTCATTAGGACAGTTTCCTCACCTTCTAGGCCATGATGAAAGAGATTACAAGAGGATAAGAAGCTGGGACATTTGTTGTGCTTGTTCCTCTGGTCTGCCTCAAGGGTTTGCCTATGGCCCATTGGGGCTTTATGTCCCCTCAGGTCCTTTCCTCTGCATTCTGCCAGCCAGCTTCCATCTGCTTTTCTGTCTCCCAGGGCCTTGATCAGGGCTCTGTAGCCAAAACTCTGGGGAGGATGGGAAGGAGCACTGGGATTGATGAGGAGGAGCATTGATGTGGATGGGAAGGAGCACTGGATGGATGGGAAGGAGCATTGGGTGGATGGGAAAGAGCATTGGGGGAGGGACAGATGGAGAGGAGCACTGGGTGGATGTGGAGGAGCACTGGGTGGATAGGGAAGAGCACTGGGATTGATGGGGAGGAGCACAGGGACAGATGGGGAGGAGCATTGGGTGGATGGAGAGGAGCACTGGGTGGATGTGGAGGAGCACTGGGATTGATGGGGAGGAGCACAGGGACAGATGGGGAGAAGCATTGGGGTGGATGGAGAGGAGCACTGGGTGGTTGTGGAGGAGCACTGGGATTGATGGGGAGGAGCACAGGGACAGATGGGGAGGAGCATTGGGGTGGATGGAGAGGAACACTGGGTGGATAGAGAGGAGTACTGGGTGGATAGGGAGGAGCATTGGGATTGATGGGGAGGAGCACAGGGACAGATGGGGAGGAGCATTCTATATAAACAAGTAACATCATGTGAGCAGGAGAAACTGAGCTAAGGATGGGATGGCCAGGCTGGGTACCCAGAAAGCATCTGACATTGGCAGCTACCCTAATGCCTCTCAGGAGCTACCAGTAAGAGGCTAGAAAGAGGTCAACTGGCTACCTCAACCCAGAGCAGACAGGAAGCATTTCCCATGAGCACCTCTGCATGCACCACACATCCATCTGCTCACCAGGCAAGGTGTCCCACAGTGCTGATTCCAAGGCTCCCAATCCTTTCTTCAATCATTCACTTGTAGTTACTGTCAGGAAACTACACACGGCATAGACTGGTGCATCCAGGGGCCCCTAAGACCACCCCCATTCCAACCTCCTCCTCGAACTCTGCCCCCTTCCAGGAAGGTCCTGATGCAGACACACAGCCCTGGAGGTGACAGGTCAGCATTTGTTCCTTGGGTTCATGTCTTCACCCCCATCTGCAGTCAGACGCAAGACAATGTCTCTTGTTGGAGGAGTAAGCTTGAACCCCAAGTGTGGGGACCTGACATAACCTCTTCCTAAGGAAAGGCCAGATGTGGAGTTGTGCAACCTTCCACCATCCACTGGGGAACACAGACCCTGCCTTTCCCACTCTGTCTCACAATGGGCCCTCTCTGCCATGTTGGGGACAATAGCAGAGGCCCCTTGGAAGCTCATGTTCTCCCACTGTTGTGAGGGCATCTGTGACTTAGCCTGAGCCGCAGGAGGGCAGTGGAAGGGAGAGAAGGGACAAAGCATCGGTTCTCAGCCTCTACAGTCACTCACCCAGACCATAGGGTTCAAACCAAGCTGTTTCTGCCCCAACCCTGGTGGGACCCTGGGTGTGAGCCTGGGCAGATCCTGGCAGAATTCCTGGGAGGAACACCCACCACGCCTTCACACTGTCCTTATGCCTCTTCCGGAAATCAGTGAGGCACCTGTGAATGGCCAAAGTGGGAGGCAGATAGGGATGTGCCAGGCTCAGGACTCACCCTCATGGCCCCAGCAGTGTGACACTCTGTGGAATAGATGGTGGCAGGGACAGGGCTGTAGTTCTGAGGGTGCCTTAGCTCTGCAGCATGCTGGGCTGGGCCTGCCAAAACGAGCTGGGGCCTTGGGGGGGCAGGTAGGGACAGAAGAACCATTCCAAAGGCAAAAATAAATGGGATACTTATTTCTGGCACCTTTTATAGATCCAAAGTCACTTTGTTAGCTTAAGAATTCAAAATGTATAATGCATGGCTGGATTTGTTCATGAAATCATCATGTTTCGGTCTATTTAGAGAAAGACGGCCCAATAGGGATGAAAACTTCTCTCTAAGGTTTTTTTTTAAAACTTTTTGGTGGGGGAAGGAGGCCATATGAGATGTTAAGAGTCAAAGGGCAGGGGTCAGAGGGTGGTGCTAAGGTAACCCCTCCACTTACCCTGTCCTCAGAGTTCTCAGGCCTGCGACAGAGGGTGAAGAGTTTGGTCTCTGTGCACAAGAAGATGCCCATGAGTTTCACATCCAGTACCCTGGTCCCACCCTTGCCCAGGTCTGTCCCCTTTCCCACCATAGGGGATCATCTGACAACTGTCACCCTACAGTCAGAGAGCACATGCTAAAGGGCCTGGTTTCCCATCACTGCACATGGCAGGATTTCACAGGACAAAGCTGACTTAGACCTTGGCTTAGCAGTGAGGCCTTTGGGGTCAGCTTCTATTAAGGCAATAGTTGGTGGATCCCAATGATCCAATATCTACATTCTATGCATTCGTCTAAAGACACTGTCTTAGTCAATGTTCTATTGCTGTGAAGAGATGCCATGACCACAACAACTCTTACAAAGTAAGCATTTAATTAGGGCTAGCTTACAGCTTCAGAGGTTTAGTGTCCATTATCAGCACGGTGGGAAGCATTGTGGCACTCAGGCAGACATGGTGCTGGAGAAGGAGCTGAGAGTTCTACATCTGGATCAATAGGAGCAAGAAGAGAGTAACACTGGGCGTGGCTTGGGCTTTTGAAACCTCAGTGCCCATTCCCAGTGACTACTTCCTCCAACAAAGCCACACCTCCTAAACCTTTCAAATAGTGCCGCTTCCTAAGCATTCAAATATCTGATCCTATAGGGGCCATTCTTATTCAAACCACCATAGACATTCACTAGGGTCTCTTTGAGTCTCTTCCAAGCATACTGCACCTTCCCCAGTGGGTGGCTGTTGTCCTCCCAGAAGAATCATGTACCATCAACCTACCATTAAGGATATTTGAGAGCAAGTGGTCTCTTGCTGATGAGGTAGAGGAATATTCAGCAATGCCCAAGGCACTGCCCCAACAACCAGAGTCATACCCCCTACTCCATCTCACCCTCACACCTGGTCCCCACCACAGGTGCTCCCAGAGGTCTGGATGGCCAATGGCCATTGCTATAGATAGATCTACCAGGTGCCAAGACTGGGTACTAAGAGCAAAAATCTTGGAGCAGGAGGCAAGGACAGAGTTCCCTTACACAGCATACAGGGAAGGGTTAGTGGGGGCAGGGCTTATGGGGCAAGGAAGAGACCCAGGCTCTCCACCCCCTAAGAACAGGTCAGCACTGTCTGCAAGGCCTGGGAGATTGAGATGAGTGAGTGTCTCAGCCATCTGTCTTGTCACTGCACTTGACTGGTAGCCAAGTGGAGTTACATCAGTCCCAGGAGGGACTAGGTCCTGGAGGAAGTCCCTTAGATGCTGAGCTGAGGGCAAACATCAGAGCCAGTGGGGCAGAGTACACCAGCTACTCAGTCCCTGCAGAGGAGTCAGTTAGGCATGGCACAGGTGCCCAGAAATGACCTGAAGACTGCGAGATAGGGACTCACGGCTCCAGCTGGTCATGGGAAAGAGGAGTCTCACCATTATTCGTTGAGGGCTGGAATAAGAGATGGTATAGGAAGGCATGGCTGGTACCTGTCACAACCAAATGTCTACAAGAGACCCGAAGTGCCCTGGGTCCCCACCTCCTTCAGTACTCCCAACTACTCCCTACTTGAGGACTTCCAAAAGTGTCTTGTGAGACCCTCATCCAGGTTCCCAGGTCCCCACAGGTCTCTAGATTCCCATCCCTGGGGGCTCTCTTTATCCCTTGCCGAGCCCATCCCCTTCCCTGATGCCCTTAGCCCTCTGCCCTGGCATTCTGTCCTTTCCTGCTTTGAATCAAGCTCCAGCCTAGAGTGAGAACAAGAAGGTAGCTGAAGGAGGCTGGGGTTCACCCTCACCTTATGCCTCCAGATTCCTGGGAGGCAATTCCCAAATCTCAGCAAAACTTCCTCACTGCCAGCGGAGCACCCTGGGGTCAGACCTCCTCCATGCTCCCCCAGTCTTCATAGGTGTTTGCTGAGTGACAGAAAAGTATCAGAAGTGTTGGTTACTTTTCTCATTGCTCTAATCAAACACTTGACAAAAGCACTGTGAGAAAGAAAGGTTTATTTGTGCTCCCAGTTTGGCAAGAAAGACATGGTGGTAAAAATGAGCCACATTACACTTCACTTAAGACAGCAGAGAGAGAAGGGTAGAGTTTGCTAAGTCCTGTTTTTGTTGTTGTGGTTTTGTGGGTTTTTGTTTTTTGTTTTTTGTTTTTTTCCGAGACAGGGTTTCTCTGTGTAGGCCTGGCTGTTCTGGAACTCACTCTATAGACCAGGCTGGCCTCAGACTCACAGAGATCTGCCTGCCTCTGCTTCCTGAGTGCTGGGATTAAAGGCGTACGCCACCACCACCTGCTTTGCTTTGCCGTTTTTACTCAGTCTGGTATCTTAGCCCATGGGCTGGTGCCTAGCACAGCAGGGTGTGTCCTCCCACCTCAGTTAAGCAGTCTAGAACCTCCCTCGTAGACACACCAGGAGGCTTGTCAAGGTGACTCCAGATCCTCTAAAAAACCAATCTATATTCTCCATCACAGGAGGGATGTAAGCGGTACAGTGTCCCTTAAGATGTAAAGAAACAAGCTGTATTCTCCATCACAAGAGGGACATAAGCAGTACAGTTAAGATGTACCTTGTCTCTAGTCATGCCCTAAGAGTGTTTACAAAGCCCTTCCTGTGTCTGGGGAGCAGGGTAGAACTGCACATCTTTGCTGAGGAAGGGACACTAGTGACACCCATGACAAGCACTGGACAGGATCCCTGTGCAGGCAGCTGCTGCTATCCTTGCATTTCGATGGGTGTGGTGAGCATGCTTCCTCCCAGCAGAAGGGGACAGAGATGACCATGGTCATCGCCCTGCACTTGGGGTCCCTTGTATCATCATTGGAGCACTCTCAGGAGGGATGGGGAATCTCAGATGGGTCTAGAAAGAGAGGCAGGATGAGGGGGTCACTACAATCCAAGGCCTGAAGCCAGCCCCACAAGCTGAAAGAGCAGGAAGAAACTTTCCTGGGCCTCCAGCCCTTCCCCACCCCACACTCCAGGCCTTCTTTAGCCCTGAATAATCATTTTGGCTCTCTCTGCACCCAAGAGCCATGAGAAATGAATACACTCTGGGTGAGGTCAGGATGTTCGTGGGCATTCTGGCCATTCATCGAGCAGAAATGAGAAAAATTGCAGCGGTTCAGCCCTCTCCTCAAGGCCACACTGTGAAAGAGACATATAGCCAGTGTCCTCGGTACCTGCTCCATCTGTTGAGGTGCACTGGCCTGATCTACACCAAAAGGTGACCCCAGAACCAGCATGTGACTCCAAGGCAGTGTGCTGTTATTGGTGACAATGACATGTTTCAAGCTAAATATTAAAGTTTTTTTTTTGTTGCACAGATGTAGCAGGACATTGAGAATGGTTGAAACCACATCAGTCACAGAAACAGCCAAGCGCTGTGCAGACTCCAAGGCTTGTAGATGGGGAAGGATGGAAAGAAACTGCCCTGTTTGCCCAGCTTATCGGAGATGCTTCCAGCTTCTTAGCCAGAGACCCTCAGCAAGATGAGGACAGAAAGAGTAGCTTCTACACCTCACTCCAGAGTCTCAGCTGCAGAATAGCTTGTGGGTGGGGAAGGACAGCAGTGAGTTCCTGTAGCCAGGATGGTTCATGTCATCCACCTGCTCTACTCTGAGCCTTGATCACAAATACACACTGAGCCTTGATCCTGCTCACACACTGAACCACTCTGACCCTGCTTACATAATGAGCCCTGACCCTGCTCACATATTGAACCCTACCCTTGCTCACACACTGAGCCCTTACTCTGACCACATGCTAAATTCTTTTCTCCTCTTTCTCATCCTATACAAAATCTGTGCCACAAACCTTGTTTCAGATTGGTCCCTGACCCTACTAACACACTAGCCTAGGCTCTGACCATAGGCTGTACACTGAGTCCCTGCCTGTCTTCAGTTAGTTCTCAATCTTGGGAGGGAGACTCCCCCAACACATTCTGGCCCAACCCTTACTGGGTGCTTATGGGCTTGGCCTGGTGGGCTCTGCGCATGCACAGAACACCCTTGCCAAGTGCCATGCATAAGTGATACATACTTCCAGCCCTAGCTCTGGTGCTAAAGGTCTCAGATTCGTCATTGTGTCCTAACATGGCCATGGTACTGCTCCCTGTCTCTGTAGGCCCTGGCCCATGCTGGTGCCTGTAGAAGCTGTGGCATGCCTGTGCGTGAAGCAGAGCCCTCCTAGGAAAGAGGTTTACTCTGGGTATCCTGGGACGAGAAGGATGCAAAGTCAGCCTGTCCAGTTGTGCAGCCGCATCTGTTCCGGGGTAGTTGACATAAAGGTGTGATGAGGGTTAATGTTGACTGTCAACTTGACATGATCTAGAATCCCTGAAGAGACAAACCTCTTCGGGTATCTGCAAGGGGGTTTCTAGCTGGGTATATTGAGATGAGAAGACCCACTCTAAAGGTGGGAGACACAGCAAGACAACTCCAAAGTTCAGAATTCCAGATGATAAGAAGGAAGAAGCAAGCTGAGCACCAGCACTGATATGATTGATAGAATGCAACCAACAAGCTGCTGCACAATGAAACCTTGAACCACACTAAACCCTCCCCTCCATGGCCAGGTATTTCATCACAGCAAACAGACAAGTGACGGACACATGAAGAAAGTAGCTTAACTTCCAAGGCTGGCTTATCTTCACTGCAATAAGACAATGAAAGTACTGATTCCAGGTTATGGAAGCTCACTGAAGAATGCCCAAGTCACCAATGGCAGTGAACCCTTGCCACTGCCTAGGCCCACCAACATGTTGCATCCTGCTCCTGACCCCATATTTTCCCACACTGGCCTCTGGCCTCTTCCAAATGCCTTCTCAAGCCCCCTTGGTGTCCCTACCTCCCTCCTAGGTCACCTTCCCATTCTCAGTCCCTAGGGTCTGGGGATAAGCCCACACTGTGACCCACATGGTAAAGGGCCAGAGCCCCAGCCACCCACCTAGGTTCATAAATCTGCCCCATTCCCCTCAAGCCAATACAAGCCAGGAGCCTGAAAATCCAATATATTTCATTTACAAGCTGGTCTATTACCCGATTCATAACAGATCTGTCACCCTGAGGGATCAATGCATCCAGAGGACGCCACATACATAACACCTATGTGTAATTGGGTTCCAGCTCCCTGGCATCTCACTGTGCTGTGGGACCCTGGGGAGCCACTCACCCTTTTCTTTAGGGGGTAGAAGCAGAAAGGGAATAGCTCTAGGTGCGGAGCAGCCCAGAGGNGGGGGGGGGTGCTCAGCAAGTCCAAGTGGGCCAGTCACTAGGTACCAAGCCTTTCTGGCTCTGCCTATTGTCCCAGGCCTGGTTAGCATGGAGTCCCACCACTACAATGTCCTCCCCCCGCCCCCGAGTGCTTCTAGCCCGTGGGCGACCCAGCCAGCTCATTACACACAACACTGGTAGAAAGACACATGGAGTCATGTTTTTCAAGCACCTACAAGAGTCACTCTGTCACCTACTCAAAGCCCAGAAGGACATGCTTAGCCTGTTTGACAAGAGAGGAATCTGAAGTCCCTTCCCTAGGTTGGCCCTCCAGGAAGACACCACACTGTACCTTAAAGGGGATACAATGGCAGGCATGGCCCTGTCTGGTATGAACTGGTCTATGGAGGCCAGCCAAGCAGGGGAAGGAGGTTGGTGTACATGTCAGGGCAGAAGGCGGCACAGCTGGCCTTGAGTTCAGAAAGCAAGGGTGGCGTCACTGATAGCGGTCATATTTGAGGGTCAGAAATGAGAACAAATGGGTGAGAGCCTGTCCCACACTCACTGTACCTGGGGATGAGAATTCTCCTGTCCCCTCCAGGTTCCTGTGGCTCAATGCCCTAACCATCTGACCTATGGTGGCCATATGAGGCAGGGCTACAGACTGGGTACTTTGGCACCCCCATTCCTTTGTTCTATAAGCCTGGAGCCATTGGGGACCCCTGGAGCTCCCTCACCGTGGCCCTGTCCCTTCTCACTCCGCTATTGATTCTGATCACAAATGTGACACCCAGTAGTGGAGGTGGCATCTCAGCCTCCTGGGGATCTATGTCCCAAAATAGGATGAAAAAAATGCTCAGTGTGCAAGTTTTTCAGGCTGAGATGGAGTTATCAGGGCCACATAGATTTCACACAGAAATGTATTTATTCCTGAGGCTGCCACATAAATAGGCTTGGGGCTTGGGAAGCAGCAAATCCTCCTATCAGGACAGGATAGGAGGAAATGGGGCCTTTGGGACTCAGAGATCAGAATGCTGAGATCAATCAGGCAGCAGTTGACCATGGGCAAGTAAGAATAACCCCCTATCTCAGTTTTCTTATCTGTCAAAGGGGATTCTTGACCCCTTCCAGCCTTCCTCTATGTGAGTACAGGTATCTGGTCATCAATAAAGACTGTTCAGGTGGCCATCTTTTTATTATTATTATTATTGTTGTTGTTGTTGTTGTTGTTGTAACAATGATTTAATCTCTGGGGACGCATGTTAAGAGCTGATAAAATGGTTCAACAGGTAAGGCTGACCACCTGCGTTCAATCCCTGAGACCCACATAATGGAAGGAGACAACTGACTACCACAAGTTGTCTTCCGACTGCCTCTCTCAAGCCATGGGGGGTATTTATGCACATACATAGGCACAATAATAAAATTTTTAGCATATTTTTTATAGAAGAGAGAAATGACAGTCCAGTCATGACCATAGTCCCATGCTCTAAGCAGATCAGAATGCCCCAGCTTTGGGGGCCCAACTCACAGGCAGGGAAACTGAGGCCCAGGGTTTATTCAGTGGCACCACTGATGTCACTCAGATGCTCAGAGTTGACCGAGGCTTCAGCTGGTCTTCCTGGTTGAAATCTCCTCGCAGCCACAAGCAGGGTCTCCCATATCCCCACTTGCTCTGCTCATCTTGGCCCCAGATCCCGCACTGATGATGGGAGCTTCCTGGGACCTCCAGGTGTATAGAGCTGGTCATTCAGGGAGAAAGACAGAGGGGAGTTGATGCTGTGGGTCTGGCAAGTGACTGGCAGCTCCTGAGCATGCATCCCTGAGCTATGGCAATCCATTATCCTTCTCAAAGCTGATGAGGATGAGCATGAGGACAATTAGTGTCAGAATTACTGGTGGAGGAGAATAGTAAGAGAAAAATAAATTAAAAAGAAATCCATTGGAGCTGTAACTGTAATACAGTGTATCATAGTCAATTGAATCGCAAATACAAGCTGGTCCCTTGTCGATTGATTTCAGCGAGTAAACAATTTAGGTATTTAAATTAGCATCTTGAGGGGGAAGGAGGCGGAGTTGGCTGAAGAGAGAATTGGAAGCATCATACTCAAAGCTGGCATGGGTCTGACTGCTCCTTGGGTGCAGGAAGCTCCTAGCTCCTGCCCATTGGCTGGGTACTCCATCTAGAAGTCTTCATAGACCCCAGTCAGAAGTATGGCCACCTGACCCAGTTGATGGGTCTCTCTCTCCTCTACACTGCATCTCCCACAGCAGACACGGCTTCTCTGTTCCCGTGTATCTTCCTCAGTACTGAAGCTTTGATGCCATGGCTTCTGCTTTACTTCCTGAGTCAAGTCCAAGTGTGCGAGGGGGCTCAGAAGGTGGAGGGAAGAGCTAGAGAGAGGATGGAGAAATGGATGAAGGGCAGAGGAATAGATGGAGATGTGTGTGAGAGGAGGGAGGAAGAGATGGAACAAGAAATAGAGGACAAGATGTCTGGAGAGATGGTGGAGGGATGGAGAGATAGATGGAAGAAGAGATGGATGGAGGGATGAAGGGAGACAGGGAGAAATGAATGAAGAGATGGGGAAGGGAGGCAAGGAGGGAGATATATAGGTAGAGAGGATGGATGAAAACAGAGGGCAGTATGGTGGGTGAATGGATACAGAAGTAAAGGAAGGAATAGGGTAGGGATAGAAAAATGGAGGGGAAAGGGAAGAAGAAATAGATAATAGGATGGGGAGAGAGAGAAAGAGTGATGTACCCGGGTTTTTCCTTTGGGCTACCAGCCAACTACCAAATCATGACATGGAGACTTATTATTAGTTTTGAATGCTCAGCCTAGCTTAGGCTCATTTCTGGCCCAGGTTCTTTCCTCCTTCTTCTCTCTCTTCCTCTCTGGAATCTAGATTCCTCCTCCTATTTATTCTCTCTGCCAGGCAGTCCCACCTATCCTACTCCTGCCTAGCTACTGGCTGTTCAGCTTTTTATTAGACCAATCAGATGCCTTAAGCAGGCAAGGTGAAACAAATGCAACACATCTTTACATAATTAAATATATCCTTACATCATTAGACAAATGCAGCATAAGCAAGTGTAGCACATATTTACATACTTAAATATTTCACAACAGAATGGTGGATAGGTAAATGGATTGGTGGGAAGAACAACTGATAAGATGAAGATGGATGGATGGATGGATGGATGGATGGATGGATGGATGGATGGATGGATGGATGGAGAGAGAGAGAGGTGGGGTTGAGGAAGTGGCTGGATGGAAAGACAGAGATGTGGCAGGTTTTCAAGGCTAATGGATATTTTATGAGCTGTTGTGACAAAGTAGCCATCTCTCACCTATAGAAACTTCTGGGTCTGAAATTCCAGATCCTTCCTTAGTTTCCAACCAAGAAACCACTTAGAGCCAAGAAGGTAAAGTGATGAGGTAGCCTACAGGTCTTGGGATAGTCTCGCAGCTGAGAAGAGCTCTGAGAAGCAGGTGTTGTCCTGCAGGCCAGAGGGAGGGAGCTCCCTCTTCAGCCAGAACACACCAGACCTCTTCCCTCCCACCTCCCACCATCTCCATCTCCAAGAGTGACAGTGTGGCAGAAGAACATTTCCACTCAAGGTCACAGCCACAGCTCTGCTGAGCTAGGGTTGAGAAGACCACCCAAGAGAACATAACAGGTAGATGGCCACACAGGCAATGGTATGTGGACAACCCTAACTACCAGAGTGAGAGGACTAATCATGAGAACTGAGTAAATGGACCTCAGGCCTCCTGGGCTCAGTATCAGTATCCTGGGACTTGCATTCATGAAGGAGCTCCCACCACATCCCCACTGGGGATGCAGGGACAGAACTGCAAGGATCGAATATCCCCACTATACTCTCTTATCTCTCTCCCACCCAAAGGTGGCATGTAAACAGAGGTTTCTCTATCTCGTCCTGTCCCATAGCCACTTCCAAATAATCACTCAGAGGCTTATATTAATTATTAATTCTAGACCAATTGCTCAAGATTATTACTAGTTCTTACATTTAAATTAATCCATATTTCTATCTTAGTTTTGCCATGTGGCTCAAGGCTTTTTATCTCATTTTCAACACATCCTCCTTGTTTGGCGGCTGGCTGGCATCTCTCCCGACTCCTCCTTTCTTTCTCTCTGTATTCAGTTTGCCTTTCCCACCTAGCTATATTCTGCCTTGTTATACGTTTTATTATCAACCAATGAGAGCAATATATATTCACAACGTACAGAAGGATTATCCCACAGCAGTGGAGTTTATGTCCTCTCCATGGAACCTGGAGGTTTTTTATAATTGCGCTAACCTAGAAAGTGTGAGGGGCTGACACCAGGTGACTACTGATCCCAGGCCACAGAAAGGATGCAGAGTTAGCAGGCGTCCCTGCCTGGAATGCATCCCCCAGTTTGCCAGTTACCAGGATGTGAGGAAGCCTGGCCCAAATGGAGAAGCCACCTGCAGAGTGACTACCTACAGGCTCCAGTTGGCAGCCAGCCTCAACAGGGAGGTATATAACCAAGTGACACTCAGATGAACCCAGCCATAATCCTTCGGGTCACCTTAACCAACGTTAGAAGGAGCAGAAGTCAGCTGTCCTATTCCACGCTGCTGAAGTGCATAGATGTGTGAGCAACTGAGCCCACTTTATTGAGATAGTTTGTTACACAGCACACTGACTGTAACAAGAACAAGTCCCCGCATCTTCCTCCTCAGCCGTGTCTTTAATGGTCCTGCCATTTTTCCAGGTTCCATTCTCTATCCTCAACATGACTCAGGCTATGGTAGTGGGGGCTACTGATACTCAGCATCATGCTTGGACTGGTGACATGGAGCAGGAGAGAGGGGAGGATGCCAGATCTTACTCCTTTGGTGAGGATGTGGCTGTGAGCATGCAGTGTTTATATTTGGTCACTGACCTGAGTTGTACCATGTCAAGTGGGGACATGAGAATCATCAGGGATCTGAACACATGGAAGAACACGTATATATGAGCATTAGCAATCAAGAGGGGGTCTGTAGTAGGCATCTGAGGGTGGTGCTTACCTAGGACCTGTGATCTCCTGATGTTCTCAGGGAGCCAGGCCCAGCAGACATCCTCGCCACTTGTCTCAACCTCAGCATGGCTTCTCTGAGCTCTTTCACAGACCTAGTTATTTCTTCACTGGAGTTGTCTGGAGCAGGCTTCTGCTGCTTACACCAGTGGGCTCTGAATGAAACTGGCTGTCCGAAAGGTTGAGCCCAGGTCAGGGCTAGAGAGGCTGGCCCTGGAATGACTGTAAGGTCATACAGCTGGGCTTATCAGAATGTAGAAGCCAGCATGGTCACCTGAGTGGGTCAGAGTAGGAGAGAGAGGCTGGTGCGGTCAGCTGGACAGGTTAAAAGAAAGAACAGTGTGGTCCCCTGGGCTGTCAGAGCAGAAGGTGGGTGTGGTCTGTGGGTCAGGGAAGAGAGTGAAGGCCCGGATGGGGTAGTGGAAGAGTGAAACAGAATCTACAAAAGGGCTCTCTAGGGTTCCTCATGGCCTTGAGGTGAGATGGGAGTAGGAACTGGCCTGGGTCACATTCAGGTTCTGACAGTAGATTCCAAGCTGATGTCAACATATAGGACATGGAAGAGACCTAGTTGTAGGGAGAAACTAAATCCTTCCAGAGGGTTCCAGAGAGAAACCCAAGCTTCCCAGTGGCAGTTGTAGAGAGAGTAACTGAGTCAGGGTAGATGGTTCTTGAGGTGAGAGCAAAGAGTGGGCAGAGGAGCTGCTTGGGATAGAAGGGGGTTCAGCACGGCCAGTCCTGCCCTGTGTCCCAGCGGCATGAGCCACGGCTCTGTCCAGGCACAGTACCTCACCGGGATGCTCAGTTCCCAGTAGCAGTCTGCCTTAGCAGGATGGGGCCTCTCAGCCACTATCTCTAAAGAGAAATCTGACTACATGGAGACCTGGAAGAAGTCACGCTGTCCACCCACCTGCTTCCATGAGGTCTGATTCCCACTTGACCACCCTTGACCTTCCTGAGTAGATAAGATTCACTCTAAGATCCAAGATCATCTATCTGGCCCTCACCTCACCCACTGACTGGGGAAAGGACATGGCAGATGCATATCACAGAGATCTTTTCAGAACCTTGCTGGCTGACTAAGGCGAACGGAGCATATGGTGGGTAAGTTGGATAGGAGAATCTGGCTGTCTGGTTCCCTTGGGGTCAGCTTGGGGAGTATAGGTCCTACAGCTGCTTTGGTCCTTACCCCAGGTGGCTCAGCTGGGCCCTTGCCAGTGAGACTCTTACACCAGAAGCACTGGAGTGTCTCTAGCTGTCAGTTATGAAACTTCTAGGCAGCGGGTCCCGTGGCAGAGTCCTTGGGACTGCTGCCTCATAAAAGGTTCCAGGACTGGCCAGGTGACAGAATCCAAGCTGCACACTCTGCAGACCCCTGTCACAACACTCTCACTGGTACCACCCACCTCACCGGGAGGAAACAAAGCTTGGTGAGGAGAAGTGAGCAGGCTGGAGTAGGACTGAACAACATTACACCATCCATGGCCAGTCAGAGAGGAGGGCAGGAGGGTCCCTTGAGAGGAGGGGAAGCAGGGAGGAGGCTGCAAATACCTCTAAGCTCTGCAAGGGGACTCCCACTAGGGAAGCATCTCTTATAAACCTGCTAGGTTCCACCACATGTTCTGCCCATCTCCAGCCTCATCCCATAACCCTCCTCCACCACAGCCCCTCTTCCCTCCCACCACCACTCCCCGGTCCCACAGGTCCAAAAGACACACAACCCACTCTTGGTTCCCATCACACTTGTCTGGCCTGTCACTTCTGGACCCAGTGTGTACAGCACACTGGAAAGCCCACCCCACACTTGTTCTCCGCCTCCAAGAAGACTGGGGTGGTGGCCAAACTTCTGCCTGCTTCGATGATTCCTTCAGAGAGCCTCTGTGGTCATTGCTCATGTCAGCCTGAGCCTGGACTGTCCCAACACCAGATGGGGACCCCAGGTAAGGCTCCCTCCTGTATGCCTGGACAGCCACATTGCTCTGGGCCTCCTGCTGCTCCAGATAGTGGAGCCTGAAGGTCATCCTGACACTCCTGACACCTCAGGCCTGAAGTGGGAGGGGTGCTGGGCTTAGCCTGGCAGCAGCAGCTGTGCTTGTCAGCACTGTCCTGCCCTGCCCTCCTGCTGCCCCTCACCTGAACTTCTCACCCCGCAAACCTGCTCCTCCAAGTCCCCTCAGAAGTGCTGACAGGGCAGGGGCTTGGGGCAGCCCGCCTCAGCAAGTGTAGGAAGGCTGGGGGACCCCAATAACCCACCACGAGGAGAGACCCCAGGCCCTCCAAGGTCCCAAAACTCACTCTGGCAGAGGCAGAACCAGATCCATAGCCATTCTGCTTCCATTAGCAGGGCTCATAGCCACCCCTGCAGGGATGTCTGCCTTCAGAGTGCCATGCCCTCCCTGTACCTCCCTGGGGATGAAGTGCCAATCCAACAACCCCCACATGGAGACCCAGGACAGAGAGAGCCACAGAAGAGAAAGCCGACGGTGGTCACTCACTTTGTGTTGCAGCTCCAGTTCTGGGTTGGTCCTGCCCCTCCCTCCAAGGGGCATCGCAGCCCTGTCCACCTTTGCACTGCTCAGCATCAGAGGACGCCATATCCTCCAGCCACCCTCGCTGCCCTAGCCAGCTCCTCACACCTGCAGCTAGGAGGTGCAAAATCCAATTTGCTCCTGACACCTCCACGGGACACCCTGGGGCCTGTATTCATTGCTGTTATGAAGCTGGGAAGGTGGCCAACATCTCAAGATTGGGGGTGTCTTCTGTTCACCCACCTGGCCCCCACCGCATAGCATCAAGTTTCTCAGGACCTTTGGGAGAGGAGCAGCTTAGAAACTCAGCATTATGAAGCTTCAGGATTCCAAAGCCCAGAACTGGGGCAGAGCAGCCTTCATTGGGGTTTTAGATCCTTTCAGCAGAGGGGAAGGAGGCAAGAAGTACAGGATAAGACATGTCCTCTCCCTGAGTGTGAGCAGCACTATGAAGACTGTCTGGGG
The DNA here is from genome assembly GCA_001685075.1 of Bramus lutescens. Classification (NCBI taxonomy): domain Eukaryota; kingdom Metazoa; phylum Chordata; class Mammalia; order Rodentia; family Cricetidae; genus Bramus; species Bramus lutescens. The sequence continues at coordinate 112,093 of LOEQ01003084.1, read as the reverse complement.
TGTGCTGTGAGGGCCAGGGCTGCAGCCTAGAAGGAGCGACGGGCTCCAGGGCTGTACACAGAACCTCAAGAAGCTGTGGGAACACAACAGGTCCAGCAGGTTCTGCTGCCCTTTCTCAGTTCTTTAACCCACTTCGGCAGATTGCCAAGGTGACCTCAGGGTGATAAGGTCTGAGGCTGGACCCAACCCCTAGAGATTCCCCTATGAGACTGAGACTTCTCCTGGACCCGCAGAACAGACCCACCCATCAAAGCCAGCGGGCCCATAGAGCATTAGGGCCACATCCTTAGACTGTCCTACCTCAGGGGAGCTTGTGATAGTATGAGAGCAAGGAAAAATGATATCCAGACCAAATGCCACACTGTGGGCAGGTCAGTTTCCTGCTCCAGAATACCAATACCAGGAGTCACACCATTATGTACACACACACACACACACACACACACACACACAACCCCCATATCAATACTGCCACTTCTGGTCCCAAAGCCCAGTTCCTAGTGAACAGTCCAGCCCTCCTGTTTCCCTGGGGCTAGAGGTTGCACCCAAGGTAGAGAGGCAGTCTGGCATTACTGCCCTCTATACTAAGAAAGGGCATCATGATAGCCAGGGTCCATTTCTCAGATGAAGAAGCAGGACCTGGGAGGAATGGTCTCTCCTATCCATCCCTCTCATTGGCCTTTTCCCAGCTCTTCTGTGTCTGTGGCACAGAAGCAGACTGTGGGGCCCGCCTCCCATACCCTTCTTTCAGCTCCTGCCCTGCCCATCTGGCCGCTGGCTCCTGAGGCCCTCACCACATGGTGCCATCCATGCCCACCAACCCTGCAATCTTCACCAGAGCGTGAGTGGTCGCGGTCTGCTCCTTGCCATGTTTCCTAACTCCCTTTGCAGTGAATGCACTGTGTCTGCCCCAACCAACATTATCCTCTCAAAATCCTCAAATAAAGTCCTAGTGGAGATACAATGCTATTGACTGGCTGTAGGCAGAGGTGGCTGGAGATAGGGCAATGAACAAGTCCCTAAGGCCACCCAAAGGCCATGAAGCCTCCCTGGGTCTTTGAAGAAGGACAGATTCCAAAGGAATTGCTGACTCACCCAGTAGTTGGTTCCTTGAGCCACAAACACCAGGGGAAGCAGAAGGTCTAGGTTGGGGGTAGTGGCTGGGTACTGAGGGTCAGCTACTGAGAGCTGAGCCAGGCCAGGCTGCCTGCACTGGCACCATGCGCCCCAGCAGGGGGAAGGAGGGGTACTTCAGGCTAGCAGGGGGTCATACCAGGGTCTGGAGGTGTCGGGGACCCAAATAATCATTGTGAAGATAACAAAGGGCCAAGAGGGGCCACCCATCCCCAACCTTTACAAACTGTCCTTGTCTAGGAACCATCTTGCGAGGGAGGAAGAGAGGAAGGGCTCTAATGGTGCCCAGCCCCATCCTCCACCATCCCCCATCAGCTCCATTCTAAAGCATGGAGTCACCTAGGCCCTTCCCTATGTCCAACCCAGGATGAATCTAGGCTTCCTCAGCACAACAAACCTGTCAGTCCTCCCACTGTGCAGCCCCCATTGGATGCTGTCCCCTTCATGGACCATTCTCCAAATGTCCTCCAAAAATCTGTCTCTCTAAAAGAGACTCTTCCATCATCTGACCTCACCCAACCCAGGAGCCCTCCATGGGGCTCTGTCACATCACTTCTCTCCCCTAAGCCTCTGCTGGGTGTCCCCTGCCTGGAATGTCTGGTCCTCTGATCCCCACAGACTCTGGAATGCTCTCTAATACTCCTTTATCCTTATTGTGACACTCGCTAGGGGCCTCTGTTTAACACCAGCCAACCCTGCTCCCACCCCTGCTGGGCTTTGATCATTGTGATGTTCAGTCCCAAAATTCCAAGATGAACCCTAAGCCCCAAGGGAAGGCATCAGTGGCAGGACCTGAGGAGCTGATAAGCCAGGAGGTGGGACTTGGCGCTGGGGTTATGTTCAGGGAGCTTCTGGCCTCTTCCTGCTGTGTGGAGACAAGGGGAAGCAGCCCTCAGCAGAACCCACCCTGCAATCCCTAGTCAATGCCCAGTAAATATCTGTGGTTTTAAACTCCCAACCAGAGCTGATGGAGATTCATTTCTGCCTGGATGCAGGGCCTGATTAAACTGTGGTTTATGTTGGGCATTGGCCTTATCAGGTGGGACAGTTACCTTTTTAAAGTGGACACAGTGATCAGCTTGTGTATTCCAGGACCCTAGCCAGGCCTGGCACAGAATAGCACAGAATGACCATTACAGAATTGACTGTATGACTGTAGGACAGTTGGAGGGGTATCTGTTAGGAGAAGACCAGGATTTCAGCTGCACGGGGAGACCCCACCCTACTTCTGAATGTGGATGACCATGGAGAAGATGCCTGAGCATCATGATGGCCAGTGATTCCCATGATACACGCTGCTGTAATGGTAGAGAGGGATCAGACGGAGTCAGGTGATAAGATGCCTGGTGGCAGTACTGCAGTGCCAGAATACCTGATATGGGTCTCCTCCAGGCCTCTTCCTCACCACTCCCTTCATACTCAGCCCCGAACACAGAGACCCTAAGACCTTTCCAGGTTCCTCCCAGCCACTCTATAAGCTTCCCTCCTCTTCAGCTCCTACATCCAACTGGGCCCACCTGGTGCTCTGTGACCTGCCTATCACCTGCTCCCCTAGGACCCAGATTCAGGGGACCTCCAAGCAAGACCAAAGAGTAGCCAGAGTGTCTTAGTGTTCCATCGCTGTGAAGAGACACCATGACCACGGCAAAGGAAGCATTTAATTGGGGCTGGCTTAATGATTTTAGAGGTTTAGTCCATTGTCATCATGGCAGGAAGCATGGCAGCAGGCAGGCAGACATGGTGCTGGAGAAGGAGCTGAAGAGTTTACATCTGAATCCACAAGAGCAGGAAAGGAAACAGCCTCTGGGCCTGGCTTGGGCTTCTGAAACCTTAAAGCCCATCCCCAGTGACACACTTCCTCCAACAAGGCCACACCTCTTAATTCTTTCTAGTAGTACTACTCCCTAAGCATCTAAATATATGAGCCTATGCGGGCCATTCTTATTCAAACCACCATACCAGGGAAGCCTGGTCTGAGAGCTCATCCTGTTCCTAACCCTCTTACAGAGGCCAGGCTAGCTCCTCCTGGGCCTGAATATCCTCCATGGTACATGACCAGTGCCCAGCTCACACCGCCAAGCTGGATTTGTAACCCCAGAGGATGCTGCATGACTCAGCAGCCCTTCCTGTGGGGCTGTACTGGTCCTGGCTAGGAACATGGGACTAACTGCCACCCTGGGTCCTGTGCAGAGCCACCACAGCCTCTGCCCGTCATGGCAAATTGCTTAAGGGGAGAAAGAAGGCTTCCCCACACCCTTCAGACCTAACCATGCCCTTTTCTACTCCTAATCACTGCTGATCTCAGTTTCTCCAGACCCTGGGATGTCCCCTGCCCAGACCTGAACCCAGAGCAACCTCTAGCTTCATCCCCACGTCCCCCAGCCCCAGAGCTCTACGTCCTGCTTCTTCAGGGCCTCAGCCATATGGTACTTAAAGGGCTGCTGATATGACCTTTGGACTGGAACAGATGGGCCCAGGCTGGCGTGATGTGTGGAGAAAGGGTCAAGGCAAAGCTGGGTTAGACTGAAAAGCAAGGCCTAGGGGTCTGGGTAAGAGTTTCTAAGGAGCTGCGGGACCCCAGGGCCTCATGTCTAGGAAACAAGTTATCAGAGGTATGTGTTGTGTTGTGTGGGGGGGGGGCTCAGGGTACATACAGTGCTATCCTCCCTGTCACTCCCAGGACTGTGCCCACTTCTTTCCTTCCCTCCTGCCCGAGGGGCAGAAGCCAGCCCAAGTGGAAAGAAGAGCAAGCAGGCAGTGGAGACCTGGCACCTGCATTCCTAGCTGACCAGGGCCCAGGTGCTCAGTCCTTCCACATCAGAATGCCTCTTCTCCGATTTTGCTAGACAGAAGATCACAGGGTGGCCAAAGATGTTGTCCCTGTGTTGGGGAGATGAAGTATGAACAAACAGGGTCCCAGCCTGGAATCTCCCCTGGGAACAGCACTGGCACTATCCATGGTGCTGAGACTTGGCCACCAGACGCAAGGGTTCCAATGGGACCTGTGGGTGCCAACGCAGGTATGCTTGGGCAGGGGTATCAAGAGTGAGCAAGGAACTAGTGTCCCAGACATCTATCAGTGGTGCATGGTGGGAACCTTGGAACCATGGAGTCTTCCATCTTGGATGACTCTGCATCTGGGACAATGTCTGTGACTGTCAGTTTTTTATGTGATAGTGGAATGCATGGATGAAAGAATGAACGAATGGCAATGTAGGAGGGACATACAGCCCAAGTGTCCTGTTTTCTCCTGAGTGACCAGTCTCAGAGAGGTTCCAGGGCCTTACCTGGGTTTCCCAGCAAGCTGAAGCCAGAGCTCAGAAAACAGGGCATCCTGTTTATTTCTTTCCCTCATTTGCATAAGGATGAGTCTCCTGGCTCCTTCTGCCCCAGCTAGACCAGGTCTCTGGGGCAATGCCAGCCCTGCCTTCTCTGCTTGCCTGGCTCCTTCAGATCTTCAAATCCCAGAGAAAGGGGGACTATAAGGAGGGGGAACCTCCAAAAGATAGCTTCCAGGAAGCCCTACATTAGATGAGACCCCCCCAAAATATAAGATAACAGACTAAACTTTGATTTAAAAAATGAGTCATTGGTTGACTATAAGATACCCCAAGTGCTGTCTGGTACACACCACACTAGATGACCTGTCCTCTCTCTGAAATTCAGAAGCCACTGGTCATGTTTTGTGAAGCTCAATCCCACAGGAGGGGACTTGACAGGCCAGGCTCTGTCCAGCGTTTCTCAGAACCCACATCTCTGCCCCACCACAACAACATGACCAGGCATCCACACTGAATAAAAGGGTTGAATCAGAGAGAATCGCCAGTAGCTTCAAGACTGCCAGGTGCCAAGCCAAGCTCCATCCCAGAGTCCAGCACATGCTGTGTAGGACACAGCAGAGGCATCTGAGGGCACCACTGTTCCCCTGGGTCTGCAGGTGCCATTCCTTCATGCTCTTGTCCCAGACCTTGCAGCTATCGTCACGGGGTTTCTCCACTACTGCAGGAGCAGTGCCTAGCTCTGTATATCCTCAGGGCCTCTCCTCTCCAGAGGGAGAAACTCCCCTGTACCTCCTCATCTTTTGTCTGAGACTTCTGACCTCTCATGTGACCTCTCTAATCCACAGACAAGCAACCAACTCAGGACTAAGTAACCAGGACCCGGCTCAGTGTGTGAGCAGAGCCAGGGATGGGTGTGTAACCAGGATCAGGGATTACAAGTGCTTAGTTCACAGTGTCTGCCCTGAATTCTGCATTTGTAGAGATGGGTTCAAACCATCTGTGACTGCCTAGGCTAACCCATCAAGTTTTAAGATCTCCTTGGACCACAGATGCCACACAGAACTTGTCAGAGCCTCTGGGAGCCAGTGTCCCTTAGATTACTGCAGTGCCTCCATATACATCAGCATCTTGTTTCACTCATCATGCTGCCTGATGCCAGCCTACTGTGAGCCTCAGCCACCAGGGAGATGTATTCTGACGGGCAGGGACCTGTTTTTGTTGCTAGGGCCCTATGTCTATTTGGGTGACACTGGTAGTCGTCTTCTAGGCTCTAGGTGGGTGCACCTCACTGCCACTGTCCTGGAGGAAGGATGGGCATGGGTTCAGTCCTGCCCCTCCCCACTGGTGAGGAAAGACATTGGGTCTGCAGAAGAGAAGAGAGAAGAGCGAACACATTCTCATTTGGCTGGCAACACCCTCCAAAGAGCTTATTAGAAATTAATATTTAATTCTCTTCTGTGGATTTAGCTTAATTATTCAATTTATTATTGCAATTACTGAGAAGCACCCGGAAGCAAAATTGCTTGCTTTGAACGAGGGAGAGAGTCAGGGAGTGGGTAATCTTGCCTAGTATATCCCAATTTTCAGAACATTCATTTCACAGCCTTCACCTCAGGGATTCCTCCTTGTGTCCCTCTGAAGTCTCTGTTTCTGCAACTTAAAAAAAATTTAAAAAATTAAAATTTTTTCCTCTGTCAGAAAACACTAGTGATACTCCTGCCTCCTGAGTATCCTTGCATCTATGGGGAGGGGACACTGAAGACAGGGCCCCATCTCCTCCTTCTGCTTCACTATGAAAATGCCCAGGGAAACAAAAGGGGGAGAGTGAAAAGGGATGGTAGAGGAAGGAGGGGCAGGGAGGCAAGAGCCAAACACCCAGGACCTCCGAGTTGTGTCCCCGTGACCTCACCTCCTTGTCCTGAGGAAGGAACAATCTCATTTTACAGATCCTGACACCAATATTCTACAGAGATCAGCAAAGTGTCCCTGTCGCCTAGGTGATTGTGGGTGAGCCCAGAGCCACCACCCAGTGCAGAGGACATCTGCCCTGAGCTTGGAGCTAGTGCCCTGGTCCAGATCTCTGCATTTCCTGCCTGATCACCTCCTGGAGGAGTACAAAGGTCATGGAGTAGGCAGAGGCACGTTAGGCGACCTTGGGGACTGAGACCTTACACAAGAAGAGGAAGGAAGTTCTACCCTTCTTCCCACCCTCCCAAATGGGCTTCAAGGCCATCAGACAGGCTGACTGCAAGCTATCCTCCAGGTCTCCCCAAAGGCATAGTTCCCCAAGACAGTTCATGGCTGCTATGTAGCTGGGTACTGTCCCAAGGGCTGGAGATGGGACCTGGGGGTGGGAATGGCTGCTGCCCTACCTGGAGATTCAGAGTATGTTATAGAATAGATAGGAGGGCAAAAGTTAGGATGAGGTTGTTAAGGTTTGAGGCCCAGGGCTTGGCTGTCAGCAGAGGGGTTGGAGTCTGCTTCTGGTTGAGGATATGGGTCACTGGCCAGACTGGGACATTTCCCAGAGGTGTGGGAGCAATCCAAAGGCCAAGTCAAGGCTGGGAGGAAAGACACAGGTATTCCCAACTGTAGCCTCCAGGCTCCATGACCTTACCCACCAGGGGTTCCCCAACACCCTACAACTCTGAGGAGGCCAGGCCTGGGAGGATCCTGCCAGTTCCACTGCTCAGAGCCCCTCCAAGACTGGTTCATCTGCCCTTTACTCTCATCCTTTGCTAGGTACCCACAACCCAGTTGAAAGGTTCCCCAGCCTTCTTCACAACAGCCTCTTCAGAACACAGCTTCACTGTCCACCAAGAGCTCACTCAGTCCATGGCATCTCTGCTCGGGACAATTCCTCCACTAAGAGCCTACATTCAACTCCTAGCACCTGTAAAGCCTCCAGCCTCTCCTATGGCATGATCTACATGGCAGAGGCCATGTGGGAACAGGGGTAGACAAACCCAGCTCTTGTCTCCAAAACAGCTTGTGCCAGCAACAGGCAGGTAGGCTGTGTCAGTGCACAGGCAGGGTAGCTACAAACAGAGCAGACGAAACTGCAGCACTAGATACCTACGCTAAATGCAGCCTCCTGTACTCAGGGGCCAATGGTGCAAGGGCCCACCTCCCAAGGGTCGGAGCCACTGTAAGGTGGCCCATGCTCCCACCTTATGGATGAACAACTTGAAGATTAGCTAGAGGGGGCCACAAGGCTATAGACCCTCCAGGCCAGCACTGCCCAGTCTCTTATCTGTTTCTACTCTCACTGTACAAACTCCATCTACCCTGGGCCAGGAGCTCTGATAAGCGAGCATGGGACTCAGTAACCACCCTGGGTCAGTGCCTGCCCACAGAAATCAGGCCTAAAGGTGGGGGCAATCTGGCTAATGGAAACAGGCTGATAACCACTCAGCAGTATGGCTCAACCCAGAAGGCTGCACACTGAAACTCTGGATTGTTCCGGCTTCTGCAAGCTGTGATCTCCAAGCCAAATATTTACAATCAAGCCACAGTGTCCCTGACAGCACCATGACAGAGGGTCCCACATGTAACATGAGGGCCAGCTTGTTGGGGTTTCTGTCCCACCAAGTACCCCACAGCTGGCATGCCCCAAAGAAAATCACACAGAGATCTCCATAAGTTATAAAGCTGATTGGCCCATTAGCTCAGTCTTCTTATTAGCTTTTGTAGTTATATTAACCCATTATTCTTATCTATATTAGCCATGTGGCTCAGTACCTTTTTCAGTGGGGCAGCTTACATCTTGCTTCTTCTGTGGCTTGGGCAGGAATGCGGAGGGAGCTTCCTGCTTCCCAGAATACTCCTGTTCTTATTGCCCCGCCTCTATTTCCTGCCTGGTTGAACCGCAGGCTGAGATGGAAGGTCCTGCACTCTACACAGACCACCCTGGGTGCTGTCCTGCTCTCTGTATATCACCCATCTCCTGAGCAAGCTCCGTTTAGAGTGGCTTCCTCACTAAAGGTGGGACACAGTACTCCCCCTTCTCTGACGGGTGAGGAATACCTACTAAGCATTCCATGAACAGAATTCTGGCTGCAGTGGCTAACTCACGGCCCAAGCTGTGACAAGCCCAGGTCTAGGATTGAGAGTAGACATCCAGTTCCCTACACTGGGGGATCAGGCAGATAAATAAGCATGGCTCTCCCAGCCTCAGGTAGCCCACACAGGTGCACAAAGATGCACACACAGGTATGTATACACACAACAGCATGTGGGGCGTATGGAGACCAAGATTCCTACTGCAGGCCTCTCAAACAGAAATCGATAGCTGTGGGGTCAATACTTCACGGCTTTCAGAAAACATTAAAAACATGATTTGCTATGCACCTCAATTTAGCCCTTTACATTTTTTTGTGCTTGTGAAAAATACTTCATTGATCACTGGCCGGATACTATAATTTTCTATTTATTGCAGCCAAGCCTTGCAACTCCCACAGGTAGAAGGGGCCGATAGATGGAGTGGCTGGCCCTACCCCCACTCCTATCACACACTCCTGGGTACCACATGGACTGAGCTAGGCCATCAACAGCCAAGCACATGAGCAGAGGTCCTGAGGTGAGGGCCTGGGTCACAGCAGGTTCCCACTCCACCACTTCTGGACAGTCTGGGCTGCAGCATGCTGAGGATTGTCTGTCTGGAGACCAGAGTTAGACAGAGCATCACCAAAGGACCACGCCCAGGGCTGTCATAAGTGCTTTTTCAGGAACCATTCTGGACTGGACCTGGAGCCAAGTCTAAAAGGTCCAAAGGGTAAGAAGCTGGCGACCCATGAAGCTGCCTGAGCTGGAATCAGTTGGGCATGCGGGACACCTAGCTTTCTCCCTCAAGCTGGGGTCTTGGTTGGAAGCCTTATTAGCACTTGGGTCTTTGTTGAATCAGACGATGGTGCCTTGGGCTCCACAGGGACAGCCGATCCTTAAATCAAGCTAAGGCAGGCAGAGTCTGCAGTCAGAGGTCTTGCAAACACCAAACAGCCTTCACCTATATTCTCATTTGTGTCACTGTGGTCATTATAAGCCTAAGAGCTCTTGGCTCAAGGCCAACGATCTCCAGGAGGAGAAAGATAGGTTGTACCGGGGACTGATCAGGGTGGGATCAGATGGGCTGACCTGGGGACTGACCTCAGTCGGACTGGAAGTTGCCTGAGGAACACATGCTTCGTCTATATCCAGGATGGAGCAGGTAGCTCTCCAGACAGACCATGGTGGGGTGCCTCCCCAAGCAGCTACTACTAACACAAGCTGGGAGAGATGGCCAGCCATCCATCAGCTGTGGAGTCAGGGGAATTGGGAGGGTCCACTTAGGGAAGATGGGACTGGCCTGGAGTTTAGGAGGAAGCTCAAGGACCAGCTCTGTGTCCTCGATCTGTCTCAGTGTCATTGCACCTCATCGGCAGCCTCTAAGTCAGTCCTGCTTATAGTCTAACATAGCTACGATCTTACTGACCTGTGCTCCAGGGCCAGCTATTGGCATTCAGAGAGGCAGGATCTGCATGCAGGTATCACAGCAAGTGTGAGGCAGAGCTGTATAAGACTCTCTGTCCCTGCAGGATCTGGTTGAGGTATCATAGCAAGTGTGTGGCAGAGCTAAGACTCTGTCCCTGGATGATGTGAAGGCATGCTAATCCAGGTAGGTTACCTTCAAGTGGGGATAGGCTACAAAGCACATCAGACAGATCAGACAGCCCTGAAAGAGCTCCCAGCTTGGGTGAAGAGGGCGCCATGAATCTCAGCCTCTTTGTAGGAGCAGGCTCCATATATCAGGACCCAGGATGGTGCCCATGGCCAGCGGGATATCTTGGCTGCATCGTGCTGGCTCCCTGGCCTGGATACCATAAGCAGTACAGCACCTTTTCTCAGGCACTGGCTAAACACAGGTGATAAGAGGGTCCTGCCACA
>LOEQ01003084.1:83930-101746 GCA_001685075.1 Bramus lutescens | reverse complement strand
AGCTGAAGTGATGGTTTAGAGATGAATTAGCCCAAATTGCCACCTGGGGCGTTACAGAGTCAGACTGTACCAGGAGCTTGGCACCCTAGTTTCATTGCTGTTGCTGTGATAAAATGCCTTAACCAAAGAGACACTTGGGGGAGAAAAGGGTTTCCACAGCTTAGAATTCCACCTTATAACCCAGCAAACAGTGGAGGTAGCAGTGGCAGGACACAAACTGGCTTGTCATACCCACAGTGAAGAACAGAGAGAAATGAATGCATGCATGCTTGCTCACTTTCTTGCACTCAGCTCCATTTTCCACTCACACAATTCAGGAGCCCCCGCCTAGGGAATGAGAAGCCCACAGTGGGTCAAGTCTTTCTACACCAAGTAACTTGAGACAATCACCCCACAGGCATGCCTACATGCCAATCCACTCAAGACAATTTCTCATTGAAACCCTCACCCCTCATGGTTCCAGGCTGTGTCATGTTGACATCTAGAACCATCACACCCAGCAACAGGGCCAGTACCTGGCTTCATGCTCCTTACAGAAAGATGACATGTTGAAGTTGGGATATGCCCAGATTGGTGTATAGCCCTTCCCAATGCTGGGTCCCTAGGCTGAAATGGCATCCAGGGGGGCACTGCATGGATCTCCTAGCTGCAAAGGGTTACACCTTAGCATATCAGGGAAACAGGAAATCCCTGCCTGTCATCACTGTCCCTCTGTGACCTTGAGTGTATACACTTCTGCGCTGTGAGGGACCAGTGCTCACAGACTAGAGAGTATACATCCAGTTGCAGCCTGACTTCTCTCTGACCAGCTCCAAAGACCAGGCAGTCGCTGCCTTGGCCTGAACTCATGTTCTTTGCCAGCTGGTCAGCGTGCATGCCTAGTCTGGCATGTGCCACCTTTTTGGAAAGTTAGCTAGCAAGGGCTTCAATTTATCATCCCATGGCAGGCCTGTCCCCTGCCATTCTTCTGTGCCTACACTGCCTTTACACCTTATTGGGCTTTACAGGGTAGGTGAAGGTGACCCGTAAGGAGCAAGAAAGCAATCCTAAGCCACGGGGACAGCTGAAGGGCTCCAGGCTGGAACTGAGAATGTACTGCTGCAGAGTAGAAGACCCGCACCCGCCTTCCTGTTGCACCCCCCACCATGCCCAGCCCACCCCACAGCCTCCTCTCCAACCCATGCACAAACAATCACTGGAGCCTTTTTCACCAACTTCAAGGGAAGAGGCGGGCTCCATGGTGACAGCAGGACCCAGGGGTGCCAGATGCATGGGCTGGAACATATGGCAGAGGAGAGGCAGGCCTTTGATGTATGCTCCACAGCGCCCCCCCTCCACCAGTCTCTCAGGCCCCTGTAGCCACCACAGCAGGACTGGGAGTTGCTCAGCAGGAGGATCTGAGCTCTGGCAGCTGACCTATGCCCACACCAATACCTCCCCACTGCTAGACCAGATCGGGTGGGGCACCACCTGTTATTCTCCACTCCACCCACCCACACCTGCAGACCAGGGACTACAGCTGTGTGAAAGGCTGGTATTTCCAGCTCCCTGATTGAAAAGCAAAAACCATGTTCCTAACCGCAGCAGAGCTGAAAAAAGCTTGCTTTAGGAGGTGAGACCCAAGGTCCTCTGGAATGCCACCAAATCTCGCAGCACCTAGGGAGACAGGGCAAAGGATTGAAGGCGTAGCTTTCATACAATTAAGTCTCTAAGGGGACAGGAGAATCTGTGGGACCAGGCAGATGATGTGCCAGGGTGAAGCTCACCTCTCAAAGAGCCAGGGAAGCCTACAACATGCGATGTCCATGTCACATTCTAGAGACTGCCAGGTGGTCACACTGCTGCCCCGCATAAGTCCCCAGAGACAACACACAGGTTCTGTGCAGACACACACCCCAGTTTTAGCCATACTGCGCTGGGAGCCATGGTGTGAAGGTGTACCCAGCTAACCACCATCTTTACGACATGATACCCATTCCTGGTAAACCATTATCAAGGCCCAGAATATGCCTCATGGTTGCACCAGGTGACCCGGCACACTGCAGGCTGCCCACTGACCAGCAGGGACAGCAAAGAAGCAGCACTAGGAAGGGACAAAAGGCAGAAGAAGTTCAGAATTGAGTCACCTCTGGTCTCTGGGCCAGAGGAGTTCAGGTACGGGAAAAGAAGTTTCATTGCATCCCAAACTGAGACAGAGATGAGCCATGTTTCTGAGTGAGGCAACACTCAGGAGGGAGCACCAAGGGTTCTTAGGGGGACAGAAATAGGCAGAGGATACCAGAGGGTATCAGAACTCCCTTCAGCCATTGCCATCCCTAGGAGCTCCTAGCCCCCTGAGTATCCAGTCTCTCCAGCTATGGACCCCTAGAGCCTGCAGTTAATTACTCTTAGATGACAGCCTGCAAGAGGGGCTGGAGGGTGCTGGCAGAAGGGATCGATTAGCCTCAATTACTCTTTTGATTGGGGACAATTAGTGTCAACTATAGGGTCAGAGGTCATGGTGCAGTCACTATTCAGTTAAATCCCTGGCTGGGCAGAGCCCTGAGACCATCTTAGAGACACAGGACTGCTTCTGATCACTCCCAAGAGGAGATGGTCCCTATCCCCAGGTGCTCCTCAACCCCTGTCAGAACTTGGGGGATTGTCATGACCTTTGGGGAGCATAGTCAAGGCCTTGGAGGGGATATGATCAGCTCCTTGGGGACATGGTCAGAGCCTTCAGGGACATGGCTGGGGCTTTGGGGGGCATGGTTAGGGCCTTGGGGGGCATGGCCGGGGCTTTGGGGCGCATGCTTAGGGCCTTGGGGGCATGGTAGGGGCTTGGGGGGCATGGTCAGGACCTTGGATGGCATGGTTGGGGCTTTGGGGAACACGATCAGGGCCTTGCAGGACACAGTCAGGATTTTCTGGGAGACTGCTAAGGCCAGCTCCCACCTCTTTATGCCTTGCTCCTTCCTGGAAGGTTTCTGCTCAGTCTTCAAAGCCCTACCTCACTCCAACCCTGCTCTGGATTGTGGAGCCATTGGAGTCCCCAGCTGGAATGCTTTCTGAACAGATTTCTACTGCTCCCCTCGAGCTCACTCCAGCCCAGGACTATGGAAGAAGAGGATGAAGTTTAGCCAGGGAGCTCTTGTAGAGAGGACAATCCAAGCCTCAGGGTCTTGGTAGGGAGGGACTCCATGCCTGTCACTGCCCCTATCCAAAGGTTAGTCAAGCCCTGCCTATTGTTGAGACAGGCCCCAAGGCCTTAGCAGACTCCTGTGAGGTGAGGAAGGACACATGTAGGACTGTGGTATCAAGGACCACCTGACTAGCAATGTATAGGTCTGGGGTGCCACAGGAAACAGCCAGGCCTAAGCCAGCAGGTAGCCAGACAACAGAGATAGCTAGACTTCCCAAATGAAGTCCCTCTCTGTGACCACCTCCAACCCGCCTGGTTGCTAGCTCTAACACACAGCAGGCAGCTGAGCCCTGGGCAGTGGAAGAACAGCCACAACAGGAGACAGAAAACAGCCATGAAGAAACTCAAAAGGCAGAGGACTTAAGGACATAAGAACACCAGGATGGAGGGAGGTTACAACCTGGACAGACAGAGTAGGCATTTTGAGGGTGAGCCTGAACCAAGAGTTAAGTGGAACCAAGGCCTCCGACCTGTAGGGACACCTACCTGCTGCATCTGGAGTTTCAGCAGCTGGTCTCCACAGTCCAGGATGGGACACACCCTGGAGAACAATGACTCTCCAAAGCACCCCTAAGCTGGGGCCAGGGGGTAACATGGGTGCTGTACTCTGGATGCCGGCCCAGGTGACCTCTTGAGAGCCATGTGACCTCTTTGCTCACTGTCCCCACCCAGTTTCCCATGCCCTGCTCCCGCCCCAAGAGCTATTTCCCTTTGCAAATGTATTCAGGTCACATGACATGGGAATGCATTTGGATCACATGACACTTCAGGAACATCTATTTATATAAATTTAGACTCCATTTCAAAAGAATTATTCAAAATCGGAGCCATTTGGATGAATGGGTGTGGGACGAATTGTTTCTTAAGTATTCAACGTCAAAAAATGCCCAAAATGCCCCATTTTTAAGTAGACTCCCAACACTGTAATTACTGAGATAGGCATGTCTTGCGGGAACATTGTAGAATGGGAACACAGGCCTTGGAAACAGTATCCCAAGGAACAGGGCTCAGCACCACTGAGGACAGGTTGCGTGGCTGGTCTTGGGAGAATTGTGGAGTTCAGGCCTCGGGACAGGGACAGTGGAGGTGAGAGCAGAACCATGGGACTTGACAGCCACAACCCAGGGACCTTGGCAGGGGTGATCTGGGACAGGGAGCTCTTATCTACTCTGAGCTTCAGCTTCCTCATCTACAGTGTGACTGTGACTCCAGATGAGGGGGAAAGTGCAAGTGAATGAAGTCTGGGAAGTCAGGGACTTAATGCTGTCACCAACACCACCATGCAAAACAATTCAGGCCCTCAGAGTTGGGTTGGGTGGCTCTTGGTTCTCGCCCCACTGCAGTCCTCAAAGGCCACTCTATCACCCACTTTTGCCAGCCAGACTGCCTGCTTTCCCTCATGTGTGTCTCCAGTCTTGCCCCAGGGCCTTTGCATGTGCTGTGTAACCTATCCTCACCCCATTCTTCATCCTGCAGAAGCCCTTGGGGTGCCCAGATAGAGTGATGCCACCCCTGCATAGAACTTTCTACCACTCCCTCCTGAGGGTCCATGTTCTCCAGACTCATTGCCTTCGCACCCCCTGGTACTCTTTGATCTGAGCCAATGAGCTCATTTTTGTCTCTTCTCTCCAAGACCATGACTTCCAGCAGGCAGAGTGAGGGGCACCTAGGACATAGCCCATATAGCATGGAAATGATCAAAACTTGGGACAGGATGAATAAGTTATGGCACACCCACACAACCAAGCCTCTTTCCTGGCAAAAAGAGGCTGTGACCAAGTGTGCTGCCATCCAGCCTAAGTCAGGTAACAGCTGGAGCTAGCTCCATGGTATAGGCCTGGGGATAGTGGGTGAGAGAACCATTCATTGGCAATGTGGCACAGCTATTGTTCCCCTTAGCAGCGCTCGCTGCAGAAGTGCAAAAGAGCTCTAGAAATCACTCCCATTTAGTCTCTGTTTTGCACAATAAGCTCTATAATGAAGACAGAAACCCAAAAGGAACCTTCTAAAGCATTCATCCAATGAATGCACCACAGCCAAGAGGCAGCTCAAAGCCCAGTCCCAGGGCAAGTTCAGAGAGGAGGCTGAGAGCAGAGGTTGGCGGGCAGACAGGCCTGTCTGGACATGGTGGGGACAGGTGAGGTCTGGAGAAACTGCAGGATACCTGGTCCACGGTGGGATCCTCACCCTAGGGGACCTGCCAGCCTACCCTGAATATCCAATATCCCTGTGCTGCCTTTCCTGAGTGCCCTCTACATCCTGAACCACTAGGATATGAGAAAGCAGTCTTCCTTGTGTCCATGACAAATATCCTGAGCTGCTAAATGTGTCTCCAGACCTCCTCATGCTGGAGACCCAAGGAGCTGGATGGATGGATGGATGGATGGATGGATGGATGGATGGATGGATCGATCGATCGATCGATCGATGAAGTCTCCCTGGGGTACCAGTCTTCTCTGGCACACAATCCCCACACAGGTGACTGTGATCCTATCCCCCCATAGCATACCTGTTCACCCATACTTAAATTCAGTTGGTGTCTCCTCTGGGGCCTCCGAGACCCCTGCTCGCTGGCCATGGACAAACAGGATCAGACCTCTGCAAATCATCCCTACCAGTACCATAGCATCCAAAATCCAACTGTAATCAACAGCGGGGCAGGAAGAGGCTCCTCCAAGAGTGCTAGACAAAAGGAAAAGAGGAAGGAAGGCATGGAAAAGAGGTAATGGCCTGTGGGGATTCTATGGGTTCCTAAGGCAGAGCCAGAGCCTGCGGCTTAAGGCCCCGTTGAGCCTCCACCACAGCCCCACTGACTGGGTGCTGCAAGTCACCTTGCATCTTCTCCTGAGCAGTGTGACAAAATCAGTAGCATTAAGACTTTGCCATCAGGCTACCTGGGATGAAGTTGAGATAGACCCAGCTAGGATGTCAGAGAGTAATGCACAAGAGCGGGGCCTACCCCCAGCTCTCTGGAGGCTGAGGCAGGAGGATTACATGTTTGAAGCCTGCCTGATCAGCTTGATGAGTCACTATCAAAAAGGGTTGGGGTGTGGTTTAGAAACAGAACACTTGCTTAGGATGCTTAAGGCCCTGGGTTTGATCCCCCAGGGCACCAAGCAAATCAACAACAAAAACAATAATGCTGGTATGAGCTGGCGTGCTCAGGCTCTTGCATCCATGACTTTGGTTTCTGGAGAGCCCTGGTGATGTGTCAAGAGGAAAGGTGAATGTGCACATGCAGATTTTAAAATAGAGCAAGAAATAATGAACAAAAATCTTAAAGACTTTGTGGACTCGGGAGCCCAGAAGTTAAATATCCCAGTGAAACTGGATTCCCTCCTGTTCAGACAAAGAATGCACTAGAACAGTCAGAAGACTTGAGCCAGGTCTGTGAAGGATTGGCTAGAGTCAAGTTCCCATTTGGGAGCCTCTCTGGAATTCTACTGTTTGCAACCAACAGTGAGTGCTCCAGAAGAGGAAGTCTTTGGGCCGGAGTCTGTCCAAAGGGACCAAGCCAGCTAGCATTTCACAGTACAAAGTAAACAACCACCTCTAGTAATAAAAAATATCGAAGATTTCAGAAAACAAGTTACAGATAAGCAAACTGAGGGAAAACAACCCCAGTATATCAATAATGGATTGAACTTGCCAGACATTAGATTTTTATAATTCATCAGTTTACAAGAGACGTATCAAAAGCAGAGAGACACCATAATCAGAAAATGAAAGAATAGAGAACATTAATCAGAAAAAAACTGGTACAGTTTCACTAACAGCAGCAAGATGGGTTTTTAAAACAAAGGCACCATGTGGGACAGGGAGGGACGCTCCACACTGTAGGGGGTTGAAACCCACCAATGCTCAACTTGTATACAACCTGTAGACATGCTATAAAATAGATAAAGCAAACATTCACAGAGTTGCAGGGAGAAATTCCCAAACCCACTCTCCTTTTATGTCGGGCCAAGCAGACCAAAGAAGGGCAGAATTGGGGAAATTGGAACAAAAATGCTAACAGACAAAATCTAACGCATACCAGTGGTACTTGCCACGAAGCAATTAAGAAATACAGGTTTCTCTCAAGTACACAGGGAGCATTTACAGAAATGGAAAGTTCTAGGCCATGAAACAAGTCTTATAGTTTCAAAGAATCCTTTTCTCAGCAAAGAAATTCTCTGAACAAAATGAACCTGTTAGAACATAACAACAACAAAAAGAATAAATTAAAAATCCCTGTGCAGTTAGAAATTTCATAATTTACTTCTTAATTAAAATGGATCAAAGAAAATCATGATAAATAACATTTTAACACAGAGCAATAATGAAAATACTGTATTTTCACAACTTGAAAGATCCAACAAAAACAGACTTTTCTGGAGGGGAAATTATGAACACAATTATTTGCTAGAAAACAGTAAGGCTTGAATCAGGTGTTGGTGCATACCTGTCAACCCAGCATTTGGGCAGAGCAGGCAAAAGGATCAGGAGTTCAAGGTCATCCTCAGCTACATAGTAAGTCTGGTGATGGCCTGGGATACAAGAGCCTTTGTCTCAAATCCTTTCCTCACCAAAAAGAAATAAAGTCCACGTGCTAGGCAGCCATTTTTAGAAATCAGAGGCAAAAATTACAGAGCACATCCAAAGACAGAAAGAGAAGAGAGGGTGTTTCAGGAACCAACCAAAAAAATCAAAACAAGCACGGAATGAAGCAAAACCCAAGATGAGTCCTTAGGAATACAGAAAAGACAACGTGTAGGAAAAGCAGAGCATAAAGAAGATGCTGGACACATAAATAGGATCCTGAGTGAGGGGGTGGAGGGCAGAGTCCCAGGGAGAACAGCTTCCTTATGTGCTGTAATGGAAAACCAGACACAGTGGCCTCGCCTAGGAGATATTCCTCATCAAAACCAGCTCAAGAAGAGAAATAGAAGGTAGAAAGATGGCTGTCAGCTAAAGGCCTTCTGCACACACAGGAGGACCTAAGTTCAGATCCCCAGCACTACAATAAATCAAAAACAGACAAACAAAAATGCCAGGCACAGTTGTGTGTCTCTGTAACCAGTACTGGCAAGAGTAGAGACAGAAGGATCCCTGGGGTCCAACTGGCCAGCTGGCCTACCCTAGCAAAATTGAGGCACTCTATGTTCAGTTAGACAGTGATTTAAAAAAGGTGGTACTGGAGAGATGACTCAGAGGTTAAGAGCTCTTCCAGAAGACCTGGGTTTGATTCCCAGCACCCAGATAGTGGCTTACTACCATTGGTAACGCCAACACCCTCTTCTGGCCTCGGCTGGCATTGCTCACACATGGTACACAGACATACCACAAATCTGTAACAATCAAATCATCATGGCACAAGCATAAGAATAAACATACAGACCTATGGTGTAGAACAGAAACCTCAGAACAGAACCTACACACACATCACACACTGGCCTTTGACAAGAGGCCGTAGGAGATGTTTAGTCTCTTCTTGAAAATAACACTGTCCATATGCTGAAGAATAAAATGAGACCGCCAAGTCTCTGTCTCGTTATCTCTGTCTCTGTGTGTGTGTGTGTGTGTGTGCGTGTGCGCGTGTGCGTGTGCGTGTGTGTGTGAAGATATGACAGGAGGTGAAGGTGGACTACCTTGGAAGAGGGCAGCAGTGAGAGAGGACAAGAGAAGGCAATAAAGGTGAATGAACACAAGACCTTATACACATGTATGAAATTCTCACGAAGATAAAAATCAATTCAAAATGGCCTACAGACTTAACAGTACAAGTTAAAATT
This sequence comes from Bramus lutescens, assembly GCA_001685075.1. Taxonomy (NCBI): domain Eukaryota; kingdom Metazoa; phylum Chordata; class Mammalia; order Rodentia; family Cricetidae; genus Bramus; species Bramus lutescens. The sequence continues at coordinate 92,791 of LOEQ01003084.1, read as the reverse complement.
ATGAAACGACAGAAAGAATATATGAAGGTGAGAGAGAGAGCTGGGCGTAGTGTCTTACATCTTTGATCTGAGCAAGCACTTGGGAAATAGAGGCAGGAGGATCTGGAGTTTGAGGCCAGCCTGGGCTATAGGGTCTCTGTCTCAAAAAACACAAAACCAAACCAACACACAGGAGGGCTGGATCATAATTCAGGACACTGGTGCAGGCAGAGTTTGGACTTCAGAAGCACAGACAGCAAGAACAGCAAATGTTCTGTTGCTATGAAGAGACACCATGACCATGGCAACTCTGATAAGGAAAACATTTAAACTGGAGCTTACTTACAGTTGCAGAGGTTTAAGTTTATTAGCATGGTGAGGAGCATGTTGGCACACAGGCAGACACAATACTAAAGAAGCTGAGAGGTCTATATCTGGACCCACAGGCAGCAGGAATGGAGAGAGCTATGGGGCCTGACTTGGGCTTTTGAAACTCCAAATCCCACCTCCAGTGACATACTTCTTCCATCAAGGACATACCTATTCCAACAAGAACACAGCTCCCAATCCTTCTGAGTAGTGCCACTCCCTAATAACTAAGCATCAAGTATATGAGCCTATGGGGGCCATGCTTGTTCAAACCACCACAGCAGACAAAGGAGAAAAAGTTCCACATAGCATAAGAAACAGCAAAGCAAAAGGCAGTGAGGGTAGGAGAAAATACCCATAATATAGCCATCCAGTAAGGGATTAACACATGGGAAAAATGATCCCAGCAGACCTTTTTCAAAAGAAGAAAAACAAACAGCCAATGGCATCTGGAAAAGAGTTCAGTGGCCATCAGTTGAGTGTAAGTGCAGGCTGGTGTGGTATAAGGCTGGTGTGGTGTACAGCTGGTATGGTGTAAGGCTGGTGTGGTGTAAGGCTGGTGTGGTGTAAGGCTGGTGTGGTGTACGGCTGGTGTGGTGTAAGGCTGGTGTGGTGTAAGGCTGGTGTGGTATACGGCTGGTGTGGTGGCATGACTCAGCAACAGCGACCATGGAGCATATGTCAGCCTTGGGGCTTCATCCTCAGCACGGGACAATAGGTATATCAAAATGACAATGAAGTGCCATGTCACCCAGTTAGAATGGCTGCTATGGAAAAGACAAAAGTAAATGCTGGCAGGGCTATGAGGAAGGGTCTTCATGTGTGTAGGGTGGAAGTTAAATCAGTACAAATACAGTAGGAAATACAGATTCACTCAAAATACTTAAAAAAAACCATGCATTCAGCAAAGCTGCCACTAGGTATAGAGCGAAGGAAATAACAGCTGCATGCCATGTCTGTCCCAGTGTTATTCCCACCAGTCCCAACCAGAATCAAACTGCAGGCCCACCAACCATGTGATGAAGGATCCCTGCTATGTTCACACAGTGCAACACCCTCAGCTTACAGTGTGAAGAAGACCCCAGGCACAGCTGTAGGCTGCAAAGATGTATAGCAGGCAATCATTGACCTGGCAGAAGCAGAGGGAACTGGTGGTCCCCAGGGACTGAGGAGGATGGAGGTGGGTCAGCCTAGGAGGGGGATGCTTTGATTGGACAGGAGGGCTAGATCGTAGAGTTCTGTTCAAAGTTGGTCCTCATGTGATGCTTATTGCCAACTTGACTAGCTGAGGATCACCATGGAAACACATCTCTGGGCGTGTCTGTGAGATGTGTCCAGAAAGGTTTACCTGAGAAGGGATGGAACAAACAAAAATAAACCTGAATATTGGGGAGCACACTCCATGTGTTGAGGTACCAGAATGAACAAAAAGGAGAAAGCAAGCTAAGCACCAGCACTGACTCTCTCAGCTTCCTGAGTGTGAACATGATGTGACCAGCTGCCTCAAGCTCCTGCTCACCATGACGGTCTGAACCCTGCATTAGTGACTAGGATAAGCCCCTCCCCCCCGAAGTTGCCTTTGCCAGACATTTTGTCACAGCAAGATAACAACCTGGAGGGTGCATTGCAACGTCCTCCTCATAAAAGCCACAATCGGCTGAGGGGATGGGTGTGCTAATTAGCTTAATCAAACCATTCCTCTGTGCATGCCCAAGGCTGTCACACTGAAACTACAAATGTGGAACCTGGCATTTGTCATATAATGGCCTGTGTGACCTAGAAGAGTAAGGGGACCTCCCGGTGTTGCAGTGGGGCAGTAGGTGGAAGATTGCCGCCTCACAGGAGAAGCCTGAGGGGGAGGAGGAGGTATCAGGCACAGAATATTACAAGAACAGTAAGTCTTTTGAAGAAATGAAGCTGGGAAACTCTCAGGCCCTGGATGTAGCTCACAAAGGAAGCAGGATCCCAGATCAACCGCAGACCCGAAGACAGGGCAAAAGAAAGGCAGTCCTCACAGCCTGTGTCAACTCATGGAGGAGATTTGGACCTAGATCAGGGCCCACCATGTGTGTGCAGACATCCCTCAGCCATTAAAGCATAAAAACCCAACAACCCAATCGTAAAGATGGGCAAAAGGCATGAACAGACTTTCCATGGCAAAGGAAACACAAATATAAACACATGAAAATTCTAGCCTCGTTAGTAATCAGGGAAATGCAAATTAAGACTACAATTAGATACTATTTTACACCCAGCAGATTGGCAAAAATTAAGGCGTCTGACAATATGGAATATTGGAGGAGTGGGAGCCGGTCAGAGTGATGAGCTCATACATTTGGTGGGGTGGGGATAATCTGACCACCGTGGAGACATCCAGCCTCCCTGGATGAAGTCCAGCCACCCATACACTCAAGAACCATGGCACAGGAGAGGACACATCTACAAAGGCCCTGACCCCTGACCCCTGACCCCACCAGCAGCCAGTCAAGAGGCCCNNCCCATGGCAGTGCTGTTCATGGCAGCAAAACTCGTGTCCAAATCAGGAAACGCTCACACTATGTAATGCCAAGCCTAGTGAGAATCTGAAGCTAGCTGCGCGCAGCACATGGCTGCAGCCCGGAAACAAAGCTGGATCTGAAAAAGCCAGTCTCAGAAGATGCAAATATTGTGGCATGAAGCAAGGCTAAACAATATATTGTTTTGCAGTAAACACATTTTACCAACATTGTCTGTGCAAAATGATGCAAAACTATTTAAAACCATACAAAAGTGAAGATATGATAGACATGAAATTGAGGAACAGAAAGCAGGGTAGGACTGGCTGCTCACAGCTGTGTGGTGAACACTCCAGGACTTGGGGCAGGAGATGGTTAACAGACAGTTCCAGAACACCCCTCCATGTCATATTTTAAATATATGCTATGCATAGCCTTGCAAAGTTGTCGAATAGAATATAGAAGCAGCAATCATGAGCTGCCAGTGCCTAGCTGGGCAGGGTTTATGCGTGCCACCCTTAGCCATCAGTGACCTTGAGTCTGAATGTGTCAGTTGTGACTTTAGCACGATTCCAAAACCAAAGGGTCAGGTTTGCTTCCTGTTGCTGTGACAAGATCATTACCAAAAACAACTTGAAGAGGGTTTAGTTCACCTTAAAAGGTATAGTCCTTTATGAAGTCAGGGCAAGAACTCAAGGCTGGAACCTGGAGACAGGAGGTGAATGCCGCTNGGCTTGCTCAGCCTGCTTTCCTATAGCACCCAGGACCACCTGCCTATGGGTGGCACCACCCACTGTGAGCTAGACCCTAACATATCAATCATCAATTTTTAAAAATGCCCTTGTAGACTTGCCTACAAGCCAAGATGCCAAAGGCACTTTCTCAGTTGAGGTTCCTCTTCCCAGATGACTCTGGCCTGTATCAAAAACAAATAAGCAAACACAACAACAGGGGAAAAAAAGCCCCACCTTAGCCGGGCAGCACTCTGGAGGCAGAGGCAGGCAGATCTCTGTGAGTTCAAGGTCAGCCTGGTCAGGCTCCTAAGCTACAGAGAAACCTTGTCCCAAAAAAACAAACAAAAACGAAAGAAAGAAAGAAAAGAAAAAAGATGAGGATTCCCACATTGTATCAAAAGTCTTCCTATCCTTTGGAGGGTCCTGAAAAGTGTGTCTTCCTCACCTCTGCTGGTACCAAAGCAAGGGCCCCAGCACAGTCTCTGAGCGCTACTGATGAGCCCAGCCCTCTGTCACATTATGTGAGGCTCCGCCTCTCTAGCAGCACTTCTGATAGTGCAGATGCTGGATGTCTCTGTCTGCCATCCCACCTCTCCCCATCTGAGGAATCAGCCGCCAAACTTCTGATGTGCCCTGCAGTGTGCTCTCTGCTCCCCTCCTGGGCACAGCTCTGGCTTCCTCCTCCATTCATTCATCATCACAGCAACAGCATCTGCTCCCCTGAGTATGTGGCAGGCTGACTCCCTGAACCCAGCATCAGCACAGCCTCCTACCAGCTTGGCAACCCTCTTGAGAAAGGGAGGCTTCAAGCTAGCCGAGCAGGCACTGCAGTGCCCACACCCTCACCTGATACCCTTCTGCCAGGCTGTGCCATGGGAGAATGAAACCTGCGATAGAGTAGCAGAGGCCGAGCAGAGTCAACTGAACAAAAGCAGAGCCGGGCCCAGAGGTCTCCCGCTGTGGTCAGAGAGGTCAAGAGCCTAACCTAACACACAGGCTGTGACAAGGAAGAGGAACAGGGCTCCTCAGCAGAATGGAAGTACAAGAGCTGAAGATGGTTTCCCAGACTCCCAAGAAAGATGTCCAGGGCAGAGTGCTGGAGTAAGTATGAGGAGCCCAGAGGAAGGTGGTCCTAGGGGACAGAGGAATGATTCTGTGGTGTCAAGAGCTGAACCACAGTCACTATGCTCCACTGTCCTTCTCAAGGGGCTTCACCTCCCTCCCTTTAGGATAGTGGCTGGTGACCCTAGGAGCATCAGGACAAGCTAGTAATAGTCTGGGTCTCAGAGTACAGAGGTGCAGAACCACATGAAACCTACTATGAACTCAACATAGTAACTCAACTTGGGACCATAGGCCACTGCAATAAGATGACCTGGGCTGTCATGGGGAAGGAAGGAAGCACCACAGAAAGGAGTGGATGCTGGATACTGATCCCAGACAACCCCCAATGTGGCCAGATCTTTTCATCCCTCCCCATGAACCACAAAGTAGATGGCCACAGATACATGACATCTGTGATGCAGAGCCTGGCAGTTCATGGAGTGTGTGCTAAAGTCATCATGCAAGGGGATCTGAATTAACAAAACCCACAGACTGTCAGGCATGCTTGGCCATGCCCATCTCTGTATCTGTCTTCCCCCCGCTCAGCAAGAGTATGTGGAAGAAAATGCAGATGTGGGCATATAAGACACCTTGCCATCCAAATGCGCTGTCCTAGAAAGGTTTACTCAAGAACAGCTACAAGTCTGGGTTTCTGGGGTGTGCTGAGGATTCAGGCCCCAAATGCCACATGATTCTGGTTGGCGTAGGCCCCTCAGAAGCACCAAATGGCATGGGCTGACAGGGCTCCAAGTGAGGCCTTGTGGAAGCCTGACAACCCCTAGTCAGACACCTGCATTTGCTTTTCCTTCAACACCTGCATGTGTGCTCCTGACAATAGGCACAGGTTAAGAGCAAGCAACAAGTGCAGGGGTCAGAGGATACTAAGACACAGCCCTGGAAACAAACGGCACAGGAGGTGACAGCTAGGCCAGCTCTCAAAGCTGGTGTACCTGCACAGCGATACCTGAAGGCTAACATCATTTAGGGAAAGAATACTACCCCCCCACACACATACACCCCAAAACACCCAAAGTGTCTGTCCTTCTTTAGCGGGGAGAGACTGATGAAATATTTAAACCTGAAGTCTAAACCAGAAAAACAAAATTCTCAGGCTCCCAGGCCAACAGACTGAGACGGGAGCTGTTCACGGTGCTGAAGCAGAGACACACGTTCCTGATCCCAGTGCCCTGGCTTGGGTCTTGGGACATTTCATGCAGCAGAATGCTCTTGCCGGGAGTCTCATAGAAAGAAAGTGATCCTGGTGTTGAAGGGAGGTCCTTCCACAGCCCCCCACCTTCCCTAAGCAGGACCAGATACTGCCTCCCGAACCCCATGACCAGGACCTCACCCTGAGCCTGTGACTCCCCTCTGCTAGGGCTGCTAGCAAGCATGAAAGAAGAGATGGTTCTTCTTGACGCCGAGAATGCACAGGTAGAGAGAAAAGATTTGGAGTGTGGTCTTGCTCACACTCATTTACATTGCATACGTATGCTGGGAACAGCCACCCTGGGGGCGTAGAATTTAAATAGGGAATGGTACACACCTGCCTATCGCTGGGCACTACCAAGCAATTCTACCTTACAGGAGCACCATCCAGGTCCTAGCCACTGCTCCCGGAACTATCTCAGGCTCTTCCAAGGACCCTGCATTTCCTGGGGTCTTGGCAGAGGTGGCACCACACTTGCTTCTTTAACTGCAGATCACATTTGCAGTCAGGGTGGTTTGTTTGACGTGGCTGTTTTTTGTTGTTTTATTTTGTTTTGTGTGATTGTTTGCATTCTCTGTCATAAGCTAAACAGGCTCAAAGCATGTGGATCCAGCAGGCCTGGGTCCACAATGCACTGGCAACACATGAGAGATAGAAGGGGCCACCTGCCGTGTGGTCAGACCAAGATGATGAACGAATGTCTTGAGGCTACCTTTAAGTTTGTAGCCCTGCCCTGGCTGAAGTTTGGAGAGGTACTGGAGGTGGTAGTATGGGTAGAAGATGTGCTAGGCACTCTGGTAGCTGTCTGTAGATGCTATCATTTCCCCAATTCAGTGTAGGGACTGTCTTCCAGGAAAGGACAGCTCACAGATGATCAAACGCCAAAGTAAATGACATGGTTGGTGTCTTGGGACTGCTATTGTTGCGTTAAAACACCATGACTAAAGCAACTTGGGGAGGAAAGGGTTTATTTGGCTTATACATCTATATCATAGTCCATCATTGAAGGAACTCGAGACAGGAATTCAAACAAAGCAGGAACCTGGAGGCAGGAGCTGAAACAGAGGCCACAGAGGAGAGCTGCTTACTTAAGGCTTGCTCAGCCTACTTTCTTCAAGAATCCAGGATCACCAGCCCAAGGGTGACCTCACCCACAATATGCTGGGCCCTCCCACATCAATCACTAATTTTAAAAAATGCTCTACAGACTTGACTATAGTCTGATCTTAGGAGGCAACTGAGATTCCCTCCTCCATAGCTGGTGTCAAGTTGGCATAAAACTGGCCATCAGAGCTGGACTCCAAGCAGCGAAGAGTAAGTTCCCTGGTAACACAGTAGGAGCCACAACCATTGTTCTTCTGAGTGTGATGACTTGACCACAGTGGGCACTCAGCACTAGTCCCCTTCCTGGCCTCTTATGCCTTGTCTATGCCTTTAGTCCACCTCAAAAGGTATGTGGGAGGCCAGGAAGCTGGCTGATTCTCAATATTGACACACCTGCTCTCTATCAGGTGAAGATGATGCCCAGGGAAGGTGATTCCCAGAACAGTATCTGCCTCCTCCTGCCCCTTGCCCCATGCCTCAGCCTGAAAGAGCATCCATCCTCTGGCACAAAAGAGGGTTCAGCCAGCTACAGCTTACACTTTGGTATATGATGGATTTTTTTTTTTTGGTCAACTTAACACAAACAAGAGCTATCTAGGGAAGGGGAACCTCAACTGAGAAAATATGTACCCACCAGACTGGCCTGTGGACAAGTCTGTGATGCATTTCCTTGATTAATGATGGATACGGGAAGTGCCACCTCTGGGCAGGTGATCCTTCTTGGTATAAAAAAGCAGACTGAGCAAGCCATGAAGAGCAAGCTTCCTCCATGGTTTCTGCTTCGGGTCCTGTCTCTTGTTCCTAGCTTGAGTCCCTGCCCTGACTTCCTTCATGATGAACTATACATTTGAAGATGAAATAAACCCTTTCCTCCCCAAGTTGGCTGTGGTCAGTGTTTGTCACAGCAACCGGAAGCAAACTAGGCTGTAGCATTTAAAGAGGAACGGGGCAGGCAGTGGACCCAGGAGGAAGAAGACACAGCCTAGAGCATAAAGAGCTCTGAAGCCAGACACCAGCCCACCAGCACCACAGGGTGACAGCTCCTGTGAGGTGGCTACGTGGACACTGGCAGCAAAAGAAACAGTAGCAGTGATTCATTGCAAAAATGGAGACAGTAAAGATCATGCCTTAAGCCCAGGCACTAGAGAACAGAGGTTCCTAGCTCACCCATCTGCTGAAAAAGCAATAATGTGGGAATTCCTGGCCATGGCTCTCCTGGCTGAAGGGTGTCACCATTTCTCTGGACTCTGTGGCAATCTGGGACATGGTGGTCTGCATTCTCTGCCTCATTCAGAATCACTGAAGCAGTCATGTGACTGCCCTCAATGGCATGGGCATCAGTAACTTTCCAGAATCCTTACCCTATTCTAACCAAGCTACGGCAATGATAGTCTCCCCAGTCCACTGTCAGAACTTTCCTGGGGATTGAGGAGTAGTGTCTGTCTGTTGCCAGGACCTGGAGCATGGCTGTGCATAATGACTGTATCACTATGGTCACAGATTTCAGGGCACAGGAGGCTGGCAAGGGAGAGAGGTAGACACACTGTCCCACCTGATTGCCTCGAACCCCTTCAGATCCAAGCTAGAGATGAAAGGTAGAGCTGCACCTTTTCTAGAAGACAGTCAATTCCATGCAGATTCCTGGCGTTGCATTTAGGCTCTCTTGGCAGACAGTCCTGGGGCTACAGGCTCCATCCAGCCAGGAAGCCGACAGGGCAGGAGTCTGGCTGATGTAAGGCTTTTTAATGAGACTGATCCATATCTGTCTGCGGCAGGCAGGGCTTTTGTAGCTGAACTCTGCTAGGTTTTCCAGGCACTGGAGGCTGTAGGTGGCTTCCCCAGAGCCTTGTGGGCTGGGCTTCCAGGCAG
>LOEQ01003084.1:43715-80709 GCA_001685075.1 Bramus lutescens | reverse complement strand
CTTAGGCAAAGGCTGGCTGTCCTGAGCAACGGCTTCAGGCTCAGCATGCTGGACACTAACTCTGTTGACCCCCCCAGCTTCAGGAGCAACTTTGCCAGGACTTCCCTGTCTGCATTACAGAACCACTCAGGCTGGGTTCATCATCCAGTTGTGGGAATATGGAACACAACAGCCAGCCTCAAGCCCAGGTCTGCACACTCAGAAGGAGCACTGGGCAGGCTGAGAGAACTCTGGGGTGAGGTGGGCAGGACAGAACACAGAGGTATGAGCCTTGTCACATACAGTCTGAAGTGCGAGCCCTGGGCTGCAGAGGACACTGAAGCGGGGTGGCACTCTTTCCCCTGCCATGGAACTCTAATATCATTAAATACAGGATGATTGGTTCAAGTCTTTGCCTGGGGTTATTTTTCTGCTCAGCATTCTCCCAAGGAGGGTAGATCAGGTGGGCATCTCTGGGGACCTCTTTAAGACAGGAAAGGGCCCCAGCCTAAGAAGGCTGAATTCAGACAGGTCACCTCTCCGGACCCCATGCCCACCCACCCCCACAAGCTGTCTTTCACAGCGTCTGGAAACAAAATTCACATTTACATTTCTCAGCAGCCCGGGAGAGAATCTATAATAATCTGATCACCAAAATGAGATTCTCCAGCGTTCTTTCCACCCAGCACCACACACCGCCCAGCCTCAGCAAAATCCAATTGCTGTTTATTTGACCTGTTCAGCCTCCAAATTAAAAGGCAGCCTCATCAGCCCTTAACACACACCCTCCCACCCTATCCCACATAGGTTCCTACTCAGCTCCGGACCCTCCCAGGGCCCTGTCTGTCCGCCATCTGCCCAGGATACCACCAGCTGCTGCTCCTGGATCTCAGAGGTATAAGAGGGCCTAGGATCGCCATGAAAGGAAGTCAGGAAGAAGAAAGTCTCATCCCACACCCTCCAACCAAAGTGTTCCTGGTAGAAAGCCTGGCCCTTTCAGGAAGAGGCCTGATCCATGGGGTCAAAGCCCCAGTGGCCTTTCCAACCAGTACCCTAGACACCCTCCCCACAGCAGTGCAGACTCTCTCCCCACAGCAGTGCTGACTCCCTCCCCACAGCACCCTGCCTCCCCATCAATACTCAGCAAGCTCCACAGTGCCTTCCCACACCTGGTTTTCACACATGTGCGGCTCCTTCTACCCAAGCCACAGGGACTCAAGTGCAGCTCAGGGCTGTCACTTCAACCAGGAAACCTTCCTGGTTCCCAGAGCCAATGGCAAACTCTCTCCTCAGCCTTCTGCCGCTGTGAACTAGAGCCCCACACCTGACTGGCATTCAACAAAAGTATGAAGCATGTTGAGCTTGTTGAACAAAGTAACGTAACGACTATAGAATACTGTGCTCAAGGTGGGCAGAGAGAAGGAGGCCAGAACTGGCTAAACTCCACAAGGCCAAGCAGTATGTAGCACTCTCCATAGCTACACAAGGTGACAATGACAGGCCTCGCCCTACTGGCAGGTCAAAGGTCACGGAATCATGACTCCGACTATCAGGAGCCAGCAGAGCTCCCTTAAACAGTACTCAGCAATCCTACACCAACGGTCTTCTTGAACAGTACCCTGATCAGTACCCAGCACCCCTTACCAGCAGAGCCTCCTCACACAGCCCCAGCTCAGCTCTCAGAAGAGCACACTGTCCTGAAGGATAGATGTGAAGGGTCCTGCTCTCACTACCATTTCTGCTGGACAAAACTACTCAAAACTGGTACCAGTCAGACAGGGCATCCCCGATGGCCATTCCTTTACTCCCACTGTATCTGGGCCAGACAACTCCCAAAAACCCTCACCACTCAGCCCATCTTCCAGGACCCAAGGCCAGTCACTTATCAGCCTGCTCAGGACTGCAGAGGTCGTCCACAGCCTGCAAGACAGGATCCCAGTCTCCTGAGACCAGGCATCACATCCAGATCCATGCTGGCTCAGACCCAAACTGACTAAACTCTGCAAGGCCAGGCAGCACACACAGTGCTCTCCACAGCCACACAAAGATGACAATGACAGTTCTCACCCTACTGGCAGGTCAAAGGTCTTAAGGTTAAGAGGGCATCTTCTCCACTATCTTCTTTTCCAGCATGCCCACCACAGTTTTAAATCTTTATTCACTCATAATGTTAGGTTTGCCAAACTCCAAGAAAATTGCTGTTGGAATTTTGTTTGGGTTGTGTTGAGCCTATAGGTGGACCTGGGGAGAGCTGGCAGCTAACAGCACTGACTCCACAGTTTGTGAACATGTTACACATGTGCCTACATTCTCAACACCTTTGATAACATTCTGTCGTTTTCTTCAGAGACCGTTCCTTATACTTCTATGTGGTTATGCATTACTTTTGTTCCTGCTAGAAATGCTGTATTTCAAACAACTTATTAACTACATATAGCAATATTTTTTATTCTCACATTTTGATCTTAGCATGAGTCATGGTACAAAAAATGTCTATGATTCCTGCTTTACCCAGGGGTTCTGTGAATAATGACTCTTTACAGCCTTTGTCTTTTCGTCCCTACAGAGCTAGCTGGGATCCACAGCTTGGTGGTGGTGTTCACTACTGCTTGGGTCTGGAAGATCATTATTGTTTGTTTGTTTTAATGTTTTTTATTATTTTTATTGAGATATATTTTTTCTCTGCTCTCCTCCCTTTCTGCCCCTCCTCTCCTGTCCTCTCCCATGATCCCCATGCTCCCAATTTGCTCAGGAGATCTTGTCTTTTTCTACTTCCCATGTAGATTAGATCCATGTACGTCTCTTAGGGTCCTCTTTGTTGTCTAGGTTCTCTGGGATTGTAAATTGTAGGCTGGTTTTTCTTTACTTGGAAGATCATTTTTATCAGTAAAGGAATCCAGACTTTCTGGTTTCCCCAGTTTTCTTTTTTCAATCTGTTATTGGAATGACCTTCATGAACTCTCCAGGCTTATCCTGTTAATGTGGGGGATTAGGTTTTATATTGATTAAATGAACGCTAACCAGTGCAAAGTCACCATGGTGTGACTCTGTCTGGTACACAGTTCACACAGGATGCTACCACTGACTCCTCACTTGGGTTCATGCAACAGACTGGCTTACACGTTTCATTTCTCATGTGTCATTGACTTTAACTTCCTGCTATACAATAAAGAATGGCCCTTTTTCCCTGTGCTCTAAAACAGATCCTCAATGTTGGCTGCTCTCACTTGAAGGCCATGCATATACTTTTGAGAACATCCAGGTTCATGGCAGGCCCATGTTTCCTACTGGTTCACCTTCCTTAATGGGTTCACGACTATTGAGGCTACTTAGCCTTGAGGCAATGCCGGCAGGCTATATTTTTAAAGGGTCTTGTCCATCCTTCCCTCCCCGAGTTTCCCGATTTGTTGGTATAATTGATTATTTTTAGGATTCACTTGCTGTCTTACAAGGTATGCTCTCTAGTCTCCTTATTGATCTTTCTAGCCATTTGCCTCTTAACAGTCTTTTCAAGAAAAAGTTTTGCTGGACACAGCCTACATCGTCATGAATAAAGAGAAAACTGAGGTGAGCCCCCTCTTTTGTAGCTCTTCCCAGTTCCTTTGGGTCAACTGTTCTTTCACATTTACAATTGTCTACTTAGCATACTCATTTGACTCTCTCTCTCTCTCTCTCTCTCTCTCTCTCTCTCTCTCTGCATGAGTACTTAAAGTTATTAACTTACTTTGAGGTACCCTGTATATTTGCTATGCAAACTGGCCGAGCCTCCCTGATTTGAAAATCTCAAATCCCAAATGCTCCAAGTGCTGTAGCCTTTGGAGTGCTGGCAGGATGCGCAGTTTGCGGGCTCCTCAGGTCTGCTTGCTCGAAGCCAACATTGCACCCAGGCTTTCTTGCGCCTGGCACTGGGCCTGCACAGCTGTTCTCACTTTTTCACTCCCAACTTTTCCTGTTCTTTCGTTGTGTTGTACCTACCGATCACAAACAGCAAAGTTGTACTTTCCTCTCAGGTCTCTCAATTCTCAGCTGTTGGTTAGGATGTTAAAAATCTATCTGCAGTTATTTTGCTGTCTGGACAGAGTTGACAGACAGATTACTACTACAAAGGCTTGTTCTCTTCTATCTTATCTCCCTTTTTATTCTTCACTATCTTTTAATTCTGTACTTCCTTCACCGCACTGATTCCATTGCTGTCTTGGCAGTTCTGGGTTCTGACATTCTGTCAGCATCCAGCTTTGTCTTAAGGTTTATTTCACCCTGCTTCTCCTATACTCTTTCCTGTGTGTGCTTCTATGACATTTTGTCTCCTATATAGATTTGTGTGTCCATAGTCAAGATGCAGGTGTGTCGTGTGTCCATCAGTACCAGAGGCATCGTCATGCAGTCTCTCCATATTCTTCAACACCCCACCTCCCAAACACAGCCAAGCAGTTGGCCCGTTCCACCTCTACAATTGAACTGCCCCTTTGAGACAGGGATGGCAGGCTTCTGAGACATGCAGCTTCTTCTTTCTCCAGAGTGACATTCCATCCTACAGGAAGCACAAAGCCCGCATGTGCATCCACGGAAAGACATCTGCTTTGTTTCTGATTTGAGGCGATTACAAACAAGGACGCTGTGTGCAAGAGTTCATGTGATCATCAGAACTTACGTCTCTCAGATGAATGCGCAGGAGTGCAAGTGTTGGTTTGTATGGTGTTACATTCAGCCTCCTGTGGAACTAACACCCAGCTTTGCAAAGTGTCTTTCCATCTTGTCCCCCATTCCCCCATGGGAGTGCCCCATTCCCCCCATCTCACCACAGCCCTGAGCATCACGTGGTTGTTCCAGCTAGAGCAGCATGGGTCACTGCAGCCTTTGTGTCTCCTGCTGACCAGTAGTGCTGACCAGTTCTGCATGTGCTCTGTCTTCTTCAGTGAAGTGTTAATTAGGTTTTTTACCTACGTCCTGTTTATTTTGTATGTTTGTTTGTTTAGCTTACCATTGAATCTAGAGAATTGTTTACATATTTGGACTCAAGTTCTCTGCCAGATGTGATTCGTACGTAAAAAAAAAAAAGTCAGTGGCCTCTCTTTTCATCCTCTTCACTGGCTCTTACAGTTCTGAATTCTGAAGAAGGAACCTCTGAGTTTTTTTAATCATGCAAGTTTATTAATAAATTTTAATATTAATATTTAATTTCTCTTCAAATCCATGGAGCTTGGAGTATTTAGAAGTCTTCGCAATTAATATTCCACCATGGTTCTATGGGGAAACCCCACACACAAGTATTCTTGCAATCACCAACTTTTCATGGTTTGGCACATGGGTCACTTCACACAGACCCCTGGGTATTCTCTTCTGCACCCCAAATCTTCCCTTGGGAAACCTCCATTCATGCTAAAGCTCACATTTTGGAAGGTCCTTTCAAAATGTCTCTTGATGGTAAGTACTCAGTTTTCTCCTTGGACAGTCTGTTTTTGTCTTTGTCCTTGGAGATAAGCTTTGGGGATGCAACTCTAAGCTGTTAGGACTCCTGTGAGGGCTTCTGCAAGGCAGCTTCTTCCTGGCTCACACCATTCCTCATCCTTTTCATCTTGGGGGCTCAGGATCATGGGGGCTATCTGGTGTAGCATCCTGGTGCCTGAGGTTCTGGATCACATCTGATGCCCCAACTATACACACTGTTTTTCCTCCATCCACCTTACACTCTTCTCTGAGGGCTCCCATCAGGCAGACACCAGGTTCCTAACTCACCTAACTCACTCCCGCACCCTCCATCTCTGCCAGTTTCTGTCTCCTGCCCCTTCTGGGGTTGCAACCTAGAACACTGTGTGCACCGACACAGGGAACACATCCAAAGCCTGATTTACTTCTTGAGACAGAGGCTCACCCCACAGCCCAGGCTGCTGTGAATTTCACCCCCCACCCCAGAGTAGTTGAGGTTAGAGTACTGGTCCACCAGGCATAGCTGTTGTAAGTTCTTTAGGCACCTTCCCACTGGCCTGCCTCTTGCTTTGTCACACACAGCTGGTCCACTTGCTATGGTTTGAGTATGGAGAGCATCCCCAAGGACTCAAATGTGGTCCTGAGGGTGGTGCTTCAGGGGAATTTTCAAGATACAAGGACAAGTGGGAGATTCTTATATATCTGGAAACATGCACCCAAAGGAAGGTTACCCCTCTTCTTCCTATTGGCTTCCTGCCTGATAAGACAAGTAGCTTTGTTTTCACATGTCCTGCTATGATATGCTACCTTCACAGAGACTCAGAGCCACAGGATAACTGGATCTGCACGAAGCCAGATAATCCCTGTAATAGGCATCCTGGTATATCAATAGCAAGCTGCCTCACATCCTCCACACCCTACCCATTCATCAAAGCCATGATGGCTTTCTAGACATACCTAGCTACCGCTAGCATCACCTGCTGCTCCACTGTTCTGATTTCATTTCTGCTTGAAAATATCTCACAGAAATGTAACTGTGTCGGATTAACCCCAGGGGCTGACATCTGGGGTTGAATGGTCATTTGCTTTTGCTGACAGGTTTTCCTATCTCCATCCAGTGGCCTGGGTCACTTGGGGCTCATAGAGTCCCCTGTAGATCTACCTTCCCATCAGTACTTTTGACAGAAAGAGAGGAAAAAATGGAGGCAAGGTCTGGTCTAGCATGCCCACCAGTCCAGCTGTAAATGCTTGGAAGCTACTTCCTCAATGTTGAGCAGTTTGCTGTGCAGTCCTGCAAGCTTGCTGATTTCTTGTAGTAGGGCAGGTCACCAAAGTTCCTTCTTCCTGGTGAGCTGGGACAAGGGATGGAGGAGCCTACTCATTGAGGTCAGAAGGATGAGGACTATAGACGCACCACACATACTTGACCAGGCGGCATGGAGGCAAGGGTGGCCTTGGGACCCAGAAATCAAAGCTCTCCCACTTTTAGACGCCACCCTGTCCCTCTGGTCTTTCAGGAGGGATGCTTGCTGAGGCAATGGGGATCTTCTATGCTGCAGACCTTGCTAGGCCCTGCACAGAACATCCAGAGGTGCTATCATCTGCCATGCTCACAGACTCCTCTAGCTGCTGCCCAGTTAAGACCCTTTCTGTCCTTGCTCCACGGGACTTTCCCAAGGAAACGAGGCTGCAAGGAACTCTCTAGAAACCTCCCAGCAAGCCTCTAGATGTCTTCAGGCTACTCCCCTGTCCCTCTTTTGCTGACCACTTCTGTGTTACATGGCAGGTGCTCAGAGCCCTGCCCATACTCCCACCCTCCCCAGGGCCCAGCCCCAAGAAATCTTCAACAAGCTTCAGGCTGGGCAGACCCTCTTAACCTATGTGACATTGCTTACTTGGCCTCCTCCCTAAGGCCTCAGCTTACCTCAGATAAAACTCCATCAGGTAGCTAAGACAGCCCATCCCATGTTCTCTAAGAATACCTTCAAACACTCAGAGTGGCTGGCGATTCTAGTCATCTGCCCCCATATACACATCCTATTCTTCCCAGCAATCTGGCCCAGCCCTGCCCACTCCCAGGAGGCACAGCATCCAGTCCAGGTCTGAGTCTGAGGATAGTATCCCTGCACCCACTTGGTCTTCTCACCACAAATGCCCCTAAGTTGGAGGTCAGGCCAGCGCCTGTTCCTCCCAGTGCTGCCCAGGCTCTCAGCAGCTGCGGGCAGGAGCTCTGACCCAGAGGGCAGGCAGACTCCATAGTCATCCCGCCTCTGCTCAGGCCCTGCTCCTCAGCACTAGAACACGTGAACAGCCCATCTCCCAGCTCTCTCCTTTTGCTAGATTGTCTCTGCCTCCTTCTTACCCATATCATCTGCAGACTTCACTTACTTTCTCCAAAATTCCTGTTCCGGCCTTGCTGAACCATCTTGTCTTCAGGGAGGCATACCCAACCCTCTAGATCATGCAGGGCCCAACTCTGTCAACTCCCCAAGCTTGGCATATTGCTGGGCACCTAGCCCAGCATGTCTCTTTCCCTTTAGTAACAAAATCTCTACTGGGGGCTAAAAATATGAACTATTTCCCAGCTTCTATGGCAGCTAAGTGTGAGCATCCAATTTCCAGCCAATTGGATTGAGTGGCAAATAGACATCCTTCTGGAATGGGCATGCCTTCCTCATATCATCCCCACCTCCAGCTACTCAGAACACCCGTGTGATGGTGACAATCCTACGGGTATCTTGGGCCAATAAGAACCACAGTGGATGGGGCAGCTGAAGCCACCTGAAGCTCAGGCTCACTGTCAGCTGTGACTCTCAGCCTTCATGTTTCTTTCATGTAAAGGCCACCATGTCAGCCATGAGACAAACTGGATTTTCTGTCAAACACAGTTGGCTGTTTTACTGGCTAAACAGAGTGTTTACCACATATGTACTTGCTTGCTTAGAATGCATTCTCTGCAACATACTATGAGCCCTGAATGGGGCTTTCGGTCTGGTCACCTATAGGACACAGCACAAGAGATAGCTCCCACAGATAGCAGGACCAGCTCAGTGTGGGGGGCTCCATGTGTCTAAGGCCAGGCTTTTGTATGGCCAAATCAGTGCTCAGTGTGAGCAGGGTCAGGGCTCAATATGTGACCAGGACCAGTGTTGCATAGGAGTGGAACTGGGACCGTCTGATCAGTACGTGAACAGGGTTGCGGCTCATTGGCTGGCTGGAGCCACAGTTTAGTGTGTAACTGTACTGGGAGCTCTGTGAGCAGGAGCCAAACTCAGTATTGATAGGCTCAAAGGCTCAGCTGGAACCAGAGTATGACCAAGATAAACCCCTAACACTAGAAAGTATTCTTTCAAGGAGAAACAAACGTCAGCCACGCTGGTATTTTCAGTGAACCAGAACCTGAAATGAAGACTGTCTCCAGAGGCTTCTCAGAGCTGGGGACTCTGAGATGAACCTCTGGGATTCACAGGACAGGACAGAAGGACGGCCTTCCTGAGAGGGGACTGTAATTACAGAAGAAACAGTAACATGTACCTCCAGGCAGGGGTGAGGCAGGAGAGCCAGGAGAGCCAGACACTCTGTCAAGGGCAGCAGAATGTGCAGCTATAAAGTCTAGAATTTTTTTTAGACAAAAAAAATCATGGGCACCGTTTACCCATGTGACACGGGAATCAAGAGAAAGCTTCTATCTGTGTCAACACACCACCCCAGCGTGCTGTCCCACCCAGGCCAGTATAGCTTCTGGCCTCCTCCATAGGAGTCAGGCTGGGGACCCAGGCAAACCATGGCCTCTGGTGGCCTGTGCCCTGCCAACAGAACAGGAGATATGAAGTCTGGGGAAACAAGGAAGATCTCAAGACCAGAATGCCTAGCTGTCCCACTGGAAGGCTGGAAGCAGAGCCAATAACCAGGGTAGAAGGCCAGTCTCCAGGGCTCATTTACTGTCCACAGCACAGCTGTTGCTTGTCCTTGATTTGTGCTCACAAAAGAATACTTTTTTTTGCGGGAAAAGTCAACAGGTACAAAATGGCAGCCCACAGCCCCCTGGGCTGGGAACACAGTACACACAGGCACCTGTACTCACAGGGCGAACCCTGAAGGGAAGGGTCCAGACCTGGCAGGGCAGGAACCCAGGCCTGCTGGCTTACTTGAAAATTGGGATGGAGGCTTTAAGGAAGGCCATTCCACATCCACTAAGGTCTGCAGGGGAATGCCCTACAGTGGCTTAGACTATTGGTGCTAGTTGTCTGGAATGGTGGAAGGCCAGGTTCCCGGTGATTGTCCTTCTGCCTCGTCCATTAGGGTCATCCCGAAGTACACCTGCCTGGTGTTTCAGGCTTGTGCTGAGCCTTTCCCTCAGGGTGCCATAACCCACAGAAAGACCAAGACAAAAGGGTATCATGGGGAGGTGGCTCCTGCCAACTCTCAACTTTCCAACCTCTAGGATCCCAGCTGTCCCCGCTTCCTACTAGTCATGTGATCTCTTTCCAGCCAGGTACTGAGGCAGGACTGAAGCCCCTCTCCCAACCTACATCTTCTCTTCTACAATGAGGGTCATCCCCGAGGAGACCTCCTGGTCTGGGTTAGTACTCTGGGAGTTTTGGGTAAGTCTCTCTGATGCTCCACCAGCTGGGACATTGAACAGGACTGAGGATGAGGCTTCCTGGGCTAGTCATCCCGCCACCAAAGGCTCAAGGGTCTGTTTGAGGGCCTTAATGCCATCAGCCAGTCACTGGTTTTGCTGGGCCATCAGTGTGCTCTGTTGCTGCACCCAGCTGACCAGGAGGGTGCTCTATTGCCTATGCAAGTCCAACAGCTACTGCTCAAGGGTGGAGGGTTCAGGCGCTGTTTCTGGGTCCTTCCAGAACACAGAGTAGGCATAGGTACTGGCATCAAGGACAGGAAGGGGCCAAAGGTCCCCATGCATGTAGCTGCTGAAGTTGGAAATGTAGGTAGGGAGAAAAAGGACATGGGCACATAGAAGACTCTACAGAAGTCCGGTGAGTCAGATGGGTCATGCCCATCCACAGTCTGTATAGGAAGCCATAGGCTGCGGGGAAGTGAGGGATGCTTATCCTTCTGGTTAGCTAACAGAAGGATACAGAAATATCTGGCTGTGTTGGCTACCACTGAGAAATCCTAGTGGTAGCATCATGCAAAGAACCTTGGCACTGCAGTTGTTAGGGACATTTGTAAGCTAGGATTCCACAGTAAAATGTTTTCTCTAACACCAGGACCAGACCACAGCCCCTCCAACATCGTCCACTGCCCTAGAGTCTCACCATCTAGTCAGCTGCCTTTTGCTCACCCACCTAGTCCATAGATCTACCTGCTATCCTGTCTATCTCTCTGTAGATTTTCACTCACTCTTCTATCTGTCTATCCATTTGGTCATCATCAGTTTGCTGTCTTCCATCCATTCACCCATCCATACACTATCCATCCACCCACCCACGGTAGGTAGGTAGGTAGGTAGGTAGGTAGGTAGGTTCTAGCTATCATGCATGTGGGCTCAGCTATCTCTGTGCCCTCCCACAAGGCTATCCTTGAAATTCCCTTTCATTCATTCATTCATTCATTCATTCATTTTTCAATCAAGCTTCTTTCTCATACACTCATCCATTTGTACATCTGGCATGTGATCCACTGTTTTTGCATCCCAGGGGATGTCCTACAGGCAGAGAGGTCACATTTCCTTAGGGCCTGAATGTGGAAATCTGTGGACTTGGATCCCAAACCACCTGTTTGTCTCTGTGACCCGGGGCACAAGCTCTGCTTGGTTGGGAACAGCACAGAGTCTACTATAAATGAGACGTGGAAACGACCGCTGATGGACCATCCACTCCACTAAACTAAGGCCACTAGCCAACACTGGTTCAATCAGGCCCTTTGTGGTGTCTTTGGGTTGGCAGCTGTGGACCCTAGGGAAAATCCTCCTGGGTCTTCAATTCCTAGCCTTAAGAGGGAAGGCAGAAATTAGAACCCAAGGATGGGGGAATCTGTGTCTCTGGGTGGAGAATAGCCCCTTTCTGACTGTGTGATGTGGACAGAACATCTCCAGTGCTGAGCCCTACTTATCTGGTCTACAGCATGGAGCTGTTCCCATCTTTCAGTGGAAATGAGATGGCACCTAGGAGCAGCCCTGGGTCAGTTGGCATTCTCATGTAATGCAGATATGGGGAAAGACATGGGCAGAAGGAGTCCTAAGTGAACACCAGAGACCTAGCCCCATGTCTATCTCTTCTGCAATCTGTAGACAAAATCCTGGATAAGCTGTCCTAACCTAGCATTCACCAGTTGTCGAAAGCCACGCTTGGATAATCTGGCCTAATTCTTACAGCTAGTGACAGTAATGNGGGGGAACAACCATGACCCAGTCTCTGTTGCCACACAAACTCTTAGCCAGCACATGTCAGGATCTATGGTCTCCAAACCCAACTTGAGGGTATACCCCACCTAGGCTTGAAGCAATGCTGCAGGTGGGGGGCTTTTTCTGTCTCACATCTCACTTCGCCTCTACCCCTCTCTCAGGCAGGCCCTTCTCACTCCCTCCCAAAGATGACCCAAGACCCTCTTCAATACAGACCTGTGCTCTGGGGACCCCCCAATACAGATCTGTGCTTCTGGGACCCCCTCAATACAGACCTGTGCTACTGGACCCCCAGTACAGACCTGTGCTCCTGGGGTCCCCAATACAGACCTGTGCTCCCGTGAACCTCTAGTACAGACCTGTGCTTCCAGGGCCTCCCAATACAGACCTGTACTCCTGGGGACCCCCAGTACAGACCTGTGCTCCCTGGGACCCCAATATAGACCTGTGCTCCTGGGACCCCAAGAGGAATGGGCATATAACAATCTCTTCTCTCATCACAACCCCACACAGCTTATTTGGGTAGATTCTCCCTCAGCCTTGGCATAGTCTGTCTTCTTACCTGGCCTCCAACAGAACATGCACTGTCTTCAGGTATCTCTGTCCAGGCCAGCTTAGCATGTCCTACCTTACTTACCTTACTGAGCTGGATATCCAACTGGCTAGCCCAGACTCCTGGAGAGACAAATCATGACTGTCAGAACCCATGAAAGCAAAGGGCTGACAAAGACGGTGGAGGGCACTGTAGCCCCTGGGCCCTCCTTCTTAGGAATGAGACCATCATCCTACACCAGGTAGGCATGTCACAGGACTGGGAGTCAGCAGAAGGCAGGAAGGTGACCCTCAAGTCTCTTCTGAGCCCTGCTCAGTGACAACAGCCTGAGGTTTGCTCTTCCCACCAGAAGTTATCACTGCCTGAGTACAGGCTGTTTGCAGTTCCCAGCCCAGAGCAATTCCGGAGCCACTTACTGTCATCCAGTGGGAGGACCTTATGAGCCNGCTTCCTGAGGTGAGGGAGAAGCCAAGGGCCAGCTCAAGGAGGAGCAGCGAGCAAGGGCCACAGGAAAATGAGTCCCCACACCTTACTGACTAGCCTTCACTATGCCAGCCAGGAAGATACTCTACCGCTTGCCTCAAAGACCTACTGAATGAAGAAACCAAGGAGAAGGCAGCAGGACGTTCAGACATGGAAACACTTGGTGTAGAACATGTGGACACCAAGACCACATTACATGGCCCCTACTCATCCCCGGGGCTTGGACCAGTATCCTGACTTAGTAAAGACCCTGTGGGCACATCCATCCCACACATGGGCAGGACAGAGCCTCATCTGCCAGTCTACCAGCCGCCTCTACATGTAAGGAGCAGCCGTGGTGCCATTGTAACTAACACCCTGCAGAACGAGACAACAGAAACCTTCATAGCATAAACTGCTTTCTGGCCCCAAGAGTACCACCAAAGTAGCCTTGGCAGTGTCTGGGCACTAGGCTGACCTGGTGGTAGGCAGTGGGCTCTATAGATGCTGCTGTGAGTGTTTAAAGTCACTCCCATGTGAATTGTCAGGGGGTGTAAGTTGCAAGGCTGGGATATGGGTGTCACTCAGGGATTCAAGGAGCTCCCTGATATGAGCAATGATCAATGGAGGCAGCAGGACAGAGTGTCTAAATGTTTCTCTCCAGGAAAGAGAATTTCTTGGCAGAGCCTCTACCTAAATACAGTGGTAACAGCCCAGGAAGTCAAACTGGGGAGTCAGAGCTTGAGGGAAGGTTTATTCTGTCACTTGTGTGGCCTGCCTCCCTGGCAAGGGCTTCCCCCTATGAAGAAGCTAATCCCCAACTCTATACCCTGAAGTTCTATTCTTGAGCATGGTCTCTACACATGGGGCTCTTTGACATCAGTATGGGCTAACCACACAGCGCCTGGGTCTAGACCAGCTCATTTGAACAGCACAGGAATAGCTGGGCACCAGGGATTTAGGGCAAGGCCTAACATAGCCTAGAGATTTCACACCTACAGGAACAGATGAGGCCGGGGCAAGCTCTGGGAACCAGAAGATTCTACATAATCAGGATTAAGTATCAAGTTGTCCTGGTCCCACTGGGCAAGCATAGCTCATTGAGGGGGGTGAGATGTCAGGGCCAAGCCCTCCACTACTATAGAAGAGGAAGTTGAACCAAGGCAAGCTACCTGGGTGGTACTCAGTGTTTTAAGCTCAGGGAGGGAGAGGGAGAGGAAGGAAAGGGGAGGGAGTAATCATTTGTATGTAACAGATGAGCAGCCATGCAGCCTCATTTCTCAACAGATCTCAGAAGCATGTATGTACAAAGGCAAGAAGATGACATCCTTAAGGGGCAGCTGTCCCTTGGAAAGTGTGCTCCCACTTTGGAAGACCTTTAGACACCTACACCAAAACCCTCTACCTGCTGGGTACACCAAGGCATGCTCCCAAGCTGACCAGGGCTTCAGAGACTGAGGCAGGAGGGAACAGGAGTGTTTTCTCTAAGCATGGGGTACCGCTCATGGTACAGGACCATCTCCATGCCAGGAGCATCTGAACCCAGGGAGCCAGATTCTCAGAAAGGAGAGCCATGCTCTGCCCTTCTAGAGGGAATCCTTGCTCTCACCAGGGAAACAGGATCTCATCTCTGGAGCCCTGGGAGGGAATACCATGGGTCCTGAATTCAGAAGCTCAATGCAGATGGGTCAACCCCTCCCTAACCATTGACTTCACCACACCTCCATTATAGCCAGAAACGAGACTAGAATGGCTTCAGACCTGGAGGATGCCTCCCAGTGGCCCTTTCTGGAATTTCCTATGCAGACGGAAGGATAAGCCAGAATCTTCATAGGGAGTGTTCATGGAGCAATCCCAACCCTCTCCCTCTAGGACAGAAGTTCTCAACCTGGGGGGGGGGTGTCACAACTCCCCTGGCAACCCTGTCTCCAAAAATATTTACATTATGATTCACAACAGTAGCAAAATTACAGTTATGGAGTAGCAACAAAAATAAGTTTATGATTGGGAATCACCACAACATGAGGAACTGCATGAAAGGGTTGCAGCATTAGGAAGGTAGAGACCACTGTGAAGCCGTCTGAAAGATCTCACCTCTGTTATCCTGCCACATGGAAGGCATTTAGAAGACTGGAAGAAAGGACAGGGCTTGAGATAGGATCGGCATCAACAGCCCTGTGTGTAGGCTCCCACTAGGATTGCCCTGTTACTATGGGCCACAGACCCACAGCAGTGGCTGCACCCGCAGCTGTCATGGAAAAGGGTGAATATTTAAGGCTAAGTAGGTGTGTGTGCCATTGTATATAGGAAGGCTACAGCAGCCTGATGGCACCAGGGAAGCCATATCTCTAACTAGGTCCTTTCTCTATTTCAAGACCCCAGAAGACCCCCCAGACTGTCACTTGAATCTTACCTTTGAACTTGGAGTCTTGTCTGCTCTGGGCAGACTCTAGGGACACTTGGCACCATCTCTGTTGCCAATTTCCTGGAGATAGCCCCACTCAGAACAGACAGAAGGTGGTGCTGCAAAGGCCCTGCACACAGGCTGCCCAGGTCACAGGCAGATGGGTAAGTTCCGCTGTCTATGGCACAGCCTACATTCAAACTAAGTGCTTCTCTGCAGAGATATGAGACAGCTAGAGATCCAGTTCTCAGCCAGCAGCCTTCCACGTAGCCATGGAGTACACTGGTGGACATGCACTGCCCTGTTCCACGGCAACGTAGGATGTGCAAGAGTATTACATGTTCTGGATCTGTGTGGGGCTATGACTGTCTCACAGCTGATCGGCCAGGGCTTTGACCCATCCCCAGGCACAGGTAGCCTTCAAAGGCCCCTGAGACACCATGGCCCCAAAACTGCACTGTGGCTCTCAGAGACATACTTATCACTTGGGCCACACGTGCTCCTCTTCCCAGACACATGAACATAGCAGATGCCCTGCTTGGCCACTGTAAGGAACACGTCTCCCAGGGAATCCAGGCAGTCCGCCAGCTCACAACCTTGATCTTCAGCCTGTAAAGCCTGGCCCTACCCAATATCCAGGCTCACGCTAATCTTGAGGGGTATGGTTGGCACAGGGTTCTGGACTTCCAATGTGATGTCCCCATCCTGTCACAGGGCTCTGGAACCACTTCCTTGTTTCTTGCCTCCAACTCTCAGTCAGCAAGTCAACTAATGCAGGAAGCCATCCGCAATATATAGAGTACTCCCATGAGGAGCCCAGAGCAGCAGGGACCACCAGTCAGTTACATTCTGAGAGTGGTTAGCCCAGGGCATCAGGGACCACCAGCCAGTTACATTCCCCGAGAGTGGTTAGCCCAGGGCAGCAGGGACCACCTGTATCAATTTTGTTGAGGAGAGTTCAGGGTTGTTAGGGCTTGGGAGTGGGTTAATCTACCAGGGCTCAGGGAAGCCTAGGCAAGGCCTCAGCCCAGCAGATGAACTGGGGGCTGAACTCCAGGGGGAACTCCTAAGTTCTTGCTGAGGGAAGATTTGTGAGCACTGAGGGCTTGCAAGTGAATTCATGAGGAGCCTCTGGGGACTTGGCGGCTCCGGGCAACACTATGTCAAGACTAGACTAGGCCCTATGTTTAGGGCCAGGAAGTGGCTCCTGAGCTTCCCATCTCAGAGAAGTGCCTCCTACTCCCTCACAGAATCTAACTTGGGGTCCAAACACTGCATGTGGCCAGCACAGAGGCTCTTGGCTGGCAGGATGGGCAGAAGGGCCCACTTACCTGGCTGGAGCTCCCCTGCTTGGCCTTTGTGTTGAAGGATAGAAGCCGAGACATTCTCAGCTACCATGGCTCAATGGGAGTGAGGACAAGACCAGGGACAGAACTCTTGCCTGTTGCGGGAGCTCCTTCCGCTCCTTCAGCCAATAGCCGCTGAGATACCNCTTGCCCAGTTTATTGCGCTCAGCACCACAAAGATACCTTCACTTATGGTCACTCAGGTCATGTGCAGCAGTAGCACAGAGTTCACAGCCTGAAGGATCCTCCTCCACACCCGAAGCTTCCATGATGATGTGCCCCACAGTGCTCCAAACAGCAGCGGATGTCGGCATATCACCCTCTGCACCAGCACCTCCATCTCCTGGGGGCTGAAGTCGGGCTTGTGCGTCTGGGTGTGGAAGTGAGTGCTTGGCAGCAGGACTTGACAGCAGGACTGCCTCTGAAGCTCTGCTGGCATGTGGACTTCTTGTTGCTGAACCCTGGAATGGCACTAGAAGCTAAGTGGGGTGTGGGGTCCTCTAGTGCACAGGGGATCCATACCCATCATTCTGGGGCATGGGCCAGCTGCTCTTTCTCCACCTGCCTGGCCTGCCTAACCCTGCAAACAGGTCAGCCCTGCATAACTCTATCTCCCCAGGACAGTTTCCTGCCCTCAACTGCTAGTATGGATATCCTCACCACTGTTAGGTGGCTCCTTCCACTACAGGGACTGGGAGGCATCTGGGGCAGACAAGCTATTTGGTACTATGCATCTCCCAGCCCTGATGGCGAGCTCAAAGGAGCAATGTCTGGAGCTACCACTTCGGAAATCCATGGGGAACACAGGGAAGAGGTCTTGCCCAGGATCTTCCTCGACAGCCAGGAGAAAGGGGGCACTGAGGACTGGCAAGCAGCTCTCTGGCTGGCAGGTGGCTCAAGTGAAATGAATAGCCACCAATGACATCTTGTTCTGGTGTCACTGAGGCCAAATCCTTGATGATCTGCTTCAAATACAGCATGACACTCTGTAGAAATAGGAAGGAACCCTGTTAGGAGCAGGGAGGCTACAGGCACTGGGGTTGGTAGTATAAACAAGCCCCATCTATCTAGCTGCTAGAGTTCAGGAACAGGTCCCCTTCCTGTTAGGAGGGCCTGAGGGCCAGAAGGGGTGGATAGGACAGGGTCCATTTGCTCAAACTGGATCCATAGGTATTCACCCGGAACCACAAGCTCCCACTACACATGCACAGATCCCAGGACCTACACAGCTCAATTGCAGTCTAGAACAAAAGAGAGTGTCCTTAGCACCTTGGTGGTGGCTTGTCAGAAAAGCCAGAGACTATCTACAGCATAGCATGCCCGTGTTACCTATAGAATCATCCCCTGTAGCTAGGGGCTCCCTGACAGAAGGTTCTTCCTTCTCCCTGTGTATAAATATGGCCCGCACTGGTGCTGCCAAGAAAATCCAAGGGGTGGGGAACAGGAAGGTGTGTGAGAGATGGAAGGATGAGCAGCCATCAGGTAGAGGTGCACAGGTAGGCAGAGGTAGGAGCAGTAAGTCTATGTGGGTGAGTGGGGGTGTAAGTGGGTGGTGTGAGTGGGTGAAGAGTGGGTAGTGGGTGAGTGGGTTGAGGGTAGTAACCCTACTTCTATTCAAGCACAGAGTGGTTCTACAAAGCTAGAGAACTGTGTATGGAAGAGAAACCTGTGCCAGGAGGATTCTGGGCTCCTCATGCCAACTTGTCATCTGGTCTCTCCCATCCTCCACACTGCCAAACTTTATCTTAACTCTTTGTCCAATGAAGTAGCCAAAATATCCATGAGGGAGTCACTCACACTGCCAAGGACTGCACCAGGGGCTGTACTGATGGCCAGGCACACATTGCTACCTCCTTAAGGGGTAGGAGGGTTCGAGAGGTCCTGTGCCTCTCCAGCCTTTCAGGAAAGGGAATAGTGAGGCTCACCCCTGTGTCCATTGCCTGTCTCCCCATCTCTCCTCGATGCCACATTGGCTACTGTGAGACCTTGGACAAGGAATTGTGTCTGCTCCCTTATCTGGATCATGGCTAGGTTCAAGCCGAGGCAGGCAAGGAGGAGTGCAGGTGGCCCGTGCCCCAGCACACCTGTCCACTCATAGCTCATCATGGAGTGAGGATTGATTTCCACAAGGGTCATTTCACCCCACTGCAAATATTACAGGGAAATTCATTTTCTTTTTAAGAGTGTTCTGGGAAATGAAGCAATTAGCATGATCTTAAACCGGCATGCACTATCAATTGCAATTCAATTACTAGGCTTAAATATGGCACAGGGCGGGTGGCTGCTCTGGAGAAGCCAGCCATGGGCAGGAAGGTAGTGAGGAGCTTGTGGTGGGGGTCTTAGCTCTGGCCAGCTCTAATTTGTCAGTAGTAGCAGACAGGGGCAGCAGTAGATGGGACAAGTGGGTGCTGGCTGGTGGGCTTCCAGGCATGCTCGCAACATCTGCATGTTCTTGTTGAGGTGTCTGTCTCTATATCAATTCCACCAGTGATCCCCCCAGCACCACCTGGCATATGGGTTGGCTATAGGTGCTGGGACAACACAAGCCCTGGCCCTGGCCCTGGCCCCGGCCCCAATCCCTATTTGTAGGATGGTCCCTCTGCAGGTCTCACGGACTAATAAGTGATATTCATTTTGGATAAACAGCTTAAACAAAAGAAACCCCTGACTTGATATTGGAGGAGGAGGTGGTTCGCTGCAGGTAGCTATCCTCTCCATAGACCCTAAGATCTGCACGAGTGTGGATAGGGCAAATTCAAGCCCACCACAGATCAGGACCCCTTCCTCTCTTGTGATCAAAGGTCCTCCTGGTGCTGTTTCAGGGGAAAGGATTTGCCCTATACCACCCAGTCAATGTCATAGCCCAGAGGCTGGGGACTGAGTAAGTACCCATGCTCTGAAGACTGTCTTGGTGAGCATCAAAAAATGGGCCAGTCTGGCAGGCAGCCCCATACACTCTACCGGAGTCACTGTGGAAGGAGTGGTAACATCTGCATCTTTGTCCCCTTCTTCGACAACCATCATTGGGTGGAGGGATGCACAGCAGGAAGTAGACCCATAGTGGCAGAACTGCACAGGTACAGCAGGGCTGGGGCCTTGTGCTGGGCCTATCACTAACAGTGGAAAGGCAAACCCTGACAGTGCTCAGGGGCAGGTAGCTGGCATAGACCAATGTCTCTCCGGTCACTGGGCACACATCAGCTTCTGGTAGGATCCAGCTCCCAGGCACACTGGGATATGTGCCAGAGATCTAGACCTCACTCTCCACCCCTCTGTAGGAGCTGGGCAAGAAGCCAATTCCAGGCAGAAGTTGACCCACAGTCCTTTGGTGAAAGTAAAGGCCAGGCCTAGGGGGATGGGAGTCTACGAGCCCTGGAGCCCTCTGTCCAGATCCCAGCTACCTAGGATAGAGCAGCCCTAGTCAGTGTGCTGAAGGTACAGACAGCACAGCTGCCTGCCCCCACCATGAGCAACAGAGAACAGAAGCAAGGGATACTGGGAAACACCCCAACTTAGTCAGTGTTTAAGTTGTGCAATTACTCCTTCTGATTGCTCCTAAAGCTAGAACTCATTATAAGCACTCACACACACAACGTCTTCCTCTTCGTTCTCTGGCACCATGGAACCACTTCACATAAGACATAATAAAATCCCTTTATCAAGGTGTGTGTGTGTGTGTGTGTGTGTGTGTGTGTTTACTTTAAGAAAAAGAAGGGGGAAAATCCTACTACACTTTTTTTCTGTCAAGGAATTCCTCTTCTAATGAGGAGCCTGGCAACTATCTACCTGCAAAGGCAACTGCTCCAGTTCATGGAATAGCCAACTTCTATTTAGTTATTTTTTTTTTAAATCTGCTTGTTTGTAGCTAGCCCAAGCAAGATCAGTCTCACCCTGTGCAGGGCTGTCTGTGCCTGTCAAGTACAGGGAAAGGTGGTGGATGCTCTGTCTGGGGCCTCCAGTCTTCCTCTTCTCATTCAGTCCTCAGCCCTCCTAGGCCTATCATGTAGCCATGGCAACAGAGCAGCTAGTATGCTCAGAGCCTGCACCCAGGTCAGGTGACAACTGTTGGGGACTTCCATGATGTGAGAGCTTGGTGTGGGGAGCCTGGCATACACACAGCAGCTGGCAATAGACAAAGCAGGCCCCTACTCCAGCTGTCCACTGTGCTCTGCACAGCAGCAGCTCAGGCGTATGCCCATCTTATCCCTCACAAGATCAGGATGCACCATCCAGAGATGGGAGTGCATACTGCATCAAGACTCAGTGACGGGCTGCTGGGTGCTTGGCTTCGAGGATAGCTATTCGCAGTCTGGCTCTGGAGGGTCCTCCTCTGAGACAGGCTAACCAAGAAGCTCTGAGATCTTCACAGGTGGGACAGTCCTGTCCTTGAGTCGGGCAGCCTGGGCTGGGACCACAGCCTCATGACTCAAGAGTTGCGTGACCTGCATCAGGCAACTGAGCATTTCCATTTCATTGTGATAATTTCAACACCCTGAGTGCTTACTCTAGGGGTCCTGATATGGGCTAAGGTGCATAGAAACACCGACTGCAAGGTCCTTTACTACAGCAGCTCTTCCAAGAGTCCCATCACATAAAGCCACCTTCCCATGCCACTCAAGGTCACTAGATAACCACAGTGCCACAATGGCTGGGACAGACCACACCACCACCTACAGCTGGATGTTTGACACATTCTAGTGGAGGGAGATGAATAGCAAGGAGGGGCTGTCTGGAGTGAGAGTCTTCAGGCATGCTGCTACAGGATAGGGTTGAAAGGCTGCAGCTGAGAGTCAGGTGGCTGGGCAGGTACACAGGCTGTAAGGCAGGTACTCAGGCTTGGAGAGAGGGAGAGAGGGACGGCAGGAGGGAGGGAGTCAGCATCTCCTGGAGACCAGGCCAGTCCACATGACACTCTTCCTACATAGTAACATGGATGGCCTCCTGACAAGAACAGTACAGCCCCTCTCTTGGGCCTGCACTGAGATGATCTGGAAGCAATGTACACAGTGGCCTGCAATGCTGGAGCACAGTCTTACCTAGCTCCCTAGTTAGGAACCAGCCTTGGAACGAACCAGCCATGAAGAAGTCAAGTCACACCATACCTATGGAGTTCAGGCTGAAAGCCCCCAGTTCTGCCCAGCCAATATCCAGCAGAAGCCCAAGAGGCCAGCAGAAGAGGTCAGGGTTCCATGGCACAGGAGGCCACCTCAGATTGGCCCTGCTGTATTTTTGACCAACTAAGTAGGCAGATAGGGAGAGGACCAATGACCAGGTGATAAAGGTGGAAAACTTCCAAGATGTCTGGGTTCTTCCTTACCCTCCTAAGACAACAACAGCCTGATAGCTGAAAACAGAACTCTGAAGGGCTTTTTCCTTCCATCAACAGGAACCCCTCACGCTCTGCTGATGGCCCACCAAGGAGTTCAAGGTGAATCAGGACATGTTACACAATAATAATGGGCCAATTGACCATCCTTACATACTTCAATAACCCTAACCTAGGGAAGGGAAACCCTTCAAAGGTTAAAAATCCTAGTTCTTGAAAAAAGACTAGAGTTTGGCTTCCGAGCCTGAGAAGGATCTTTCTCTGTGTCTGCTGTGTGTGTGCTCCTCACCCTAACAAAAGCCTTTCTTCAATTGCTGGTCTCTCTGCTTCTGTTTGCTGGATTCTCCATTTCTCAATGTCACACTCAAGCATCTTCATGCCTGTTTAATTCTTTAACTGGCAGAGAAAACAGCCCCATCAAGACCCCTAGACAGACATACACCACTGTAGTTGCTGTAAATGATGATGAAGCCATAGCAGGCCACACAGGCACCACTTCAGCCAAGGTTCCTGGGTGCCTCGGCATGCCCTGGGCTCCTTACAGTCTTGCTGCTGGGCCTAAAGCCTTCCCTGTGAATCAGGGAAATTTTGGTTGCTGTACCAACAAAGCAGCAGGAAATAGCACTGTGTGCTTTGGAGCCTTGAAGTTCCAAGCAGCCTGCTTAGAAGTGTGAGCAAGCCTGAGCCTTGGAAAATAGCAAATGGGGAGACAACCAAAGGGACAGCCCCAGCTCAGCTCAGCCTGTGAGTTCTCCCAGTCCAGGTACCAGATGCAGAGCAAATAAGTCTCAGCATGGCTCCAGCTTCTAGCTGTCTGCATCACTCTTGGCCACACAAGTCTTCCCACCAGAGACCACAGAGGCCTCAGAGCAGACAGCAACCATCCCTGCAGAGCCCCATAAAAACACCTGCTGTGGAAATCCATGCCACTGCATTTGGGGCTAGTACACCATGCATGACAGCTCACAGCCTCTAAAGTCCTGATAGTTTCTCTCTCATTGTTCGGGTTGTTACGGGGAATGCTAAACCCAAGCACAGCATGACTGGTCCCATCTCCAAGAAGCACTCTGGACAGGGGCTAGAACTGAGGACGGGGAGGCATCAACAGGGGAGAGGGCAGTGGGGCAGGCAAGGGACACACCGATGGCACCTGCTGGATGTGACTGTAAGAGAGAGGGAGATGGGATGCCCAAGGGCCTTGACCTAGAAGCTAAGGTCAGAAGGGAAGCTGCAAGGGCAGTGGGGTCTCAGTTCTGGACCTGAGAAGACAGGAAGGTGTGGGCTGTCAGGGGTGCTGGGCACCCACATCTGGAGTTCAGGAGAGCCCTGATTATTACTGAACCCCGAGAAGGCCCCTGCATGCATTCAAAAACATGAGATTGAGCAGACCATCCGGAGTGAAAGGCTCCTGATGACCCAGCCAAGGAGACTCAGGCAAGAAATGGCATCACCTGAACTCAAGGCAAAAGCCTCTGCAGAGAAAGGATAAGCAGCCTCTCACACCCAACATGGACAGGGACCAGGGGTTCATGGCTGCTTGGGGCAGCTCCCAGAAGAGTCTTCACAGGGAAGTAAGGGAACACTAGAAAGAGACACTGAGAAATGCATGTCTGCTCAGGGTGCTGGGGTCCTTTTGCAAGGGGATTTTCTAGGATGCAAATGGCTGCAATCTGGCCTGAGGGGCAGAAGTGGGGAAGAGGGAGAAAGTGAGAGAGGACCAGGGGGTTGGAGGAAGCACAGCCTGGAACAGGAGCTCCTGGAAAACTGGGGGTGTCCAGCCTAGAATTGGCCCCATGCAAAGCAGATAGACGTGAACAAGGTAACTGGTGGAAAGGGCTGAGTACTGGGAAGACTGGAAGGAAGAGAGAACAGGGGAGGCTTTTCTAGCCCATCTACCATACGGGGTCCTTGCCACCTTAGACTCCTAACACCTGAACATGGGGTCCACAACTTCGGGGCATCAGACCCAGCAAGAACCCTGCAGGATCCTGCCCAACCCAAACCATCATGGCACAGAACACATGCTCCCCATGTTCTCAGAGAGAAGGTACAGCTATCCCGTAGGGGCTCTGCACAGGTACAGAGGACCTATGTGCCCAAACCAGGAACACAAAATGTGGGGTATGCTGAACTCTATAAAGAGGAAATCTCCTTGGCTCCCCAACAGTAAGAAGATTCAAGACCCGCACAAGCATCAGGTCTACTTTAGAAAGTTGTTGGCCCAAGATTAGAAGCACCTAGGCCCCCATGCTAAGAGGCCCTGGCCTGCTGTCTTAAGCTAGAGGACTCCCCATCCCCAGAACCCTCAGGGACAGATGGGCAGATGGACGCAGACATGGTTAGTACAAGAACCCATGCACTCAGCTTTGTACACTTCCTCCGAGCACCCAGTCTAGAAACACCTTGGGAACCTGGGCTTCCACGGCCACCCAATCCCCTGGGAACTTTGGAACGAACCTTCATGCTTTTGTGTCTTCAGAAGTCACCCAAGAACCTTTTGTGGTCTGTCTTGTGGGCTAGCCTCCCAGCCCTCCCAGCAAGGAAAGCAGACAGAAAGACACCAGCCTCTTAGCTGCTGAGATGTTCACTCCCAGCCTGTCTAACCATAACTCAGTAGCCAGTCCTGTCTGACCCAGAAACCTGCAGAGGTCACCCCCACCCTCAAAGGCATGGGTCCCTGGTTCCTCCATCACTGATCCTGGAGGGTTTCTGAGACACCGGAACTTATGTGCTACAAACCAGGGGGAGAGAAGAAGCCTGATGACAATCTGTGTTTTGTTTGTCCCCTTCTCAAAGGCCGGGGCAGTGAGGGATGTGGACAAGGTGGCACTCAGAGCAGATGCCTTCAAGAATGGCAGCTCCTGTCCCACTGACCTTCCACCTGGCACCTGGTGAGTGATGGCCTGAGGTTACGCAGGACCGCTTTAGATAAGGAGCCCATGGTAGAAAAGAGAGGCTGCCCACAGTCCACTCTTAGAGCCCACCAAGACAAAGAACTGTAAAGGCCTGCGTGGGCTGAGCTCAGACAAGCCCAAGCCTGGTTTTCTGGTATGCAGCCAGATCTACAAGGCTACAAAGCACATTCTATATCAATAAAGAGTCTGACCATCTCTCAGTAGATTACTACAGCAATCTCTGGGGGAAAAAAAAACTCCCAGTCTGCCCATATGTGCCATAAAGAACTGGAGCACATTGCACAGCCCCACGCTGCCCATGAAGTAGGAAGTGCTCCTGCCAGGAAAACCTGGCAATGCAGGCTGTCCAGACTTCTACCTGTGGGATCCCATCCTCAGACCCTTGCTGCACTATGAGGTGCATGTCATCCCAAGCAGTCCCACCGACCACACTCTTGGGGCTAAATGCAATTCCATTGGCAGCATGAGTTTCTGTCCTACCCCACCCACCCTGGAACCAACCTTCACAGCTCTGCTGTGAATACCTTGCTATACCCAACAGATAGACCAAGTGGTGCTTCCCAGGGCTGTTCTCAGAACTTCTTAGGGGATTCTAGTTTGGGAGCTATGGAATCCACCGATCTGCCTCTCTAGTCTTCTGGGATCCCAGACCCATGTGTGTTTCTCTGGGAAAAAAAATGTTCTTTGCTGGGCCAACTGACAGACAAAAAATCCATGCATGCTCTGTTGGTCTCTGCATCACCTGCACAATGCCTCATCTTTCTCCTGAGGGCAAGACTGGGGTCTGGGTGTCAATTCTCTTGGGACCTTTAGTTGGGGAGAGAGACAGCTCTTAAAGGGGTTCAGAGAACATTGAGTAGACATCCTGAGAAATGAGCATTCCTCTACCACAATGAAGTAAGAGCCATAGCAGAGGCAAAGCAGAGATAAGCCTAAAGCAAGGGTAGAAGATATAGGAGCTGGAGCCTGGCCTCCCTGCAAAATGAAGATACAATCGTCCTCAGCTGGGGTCTTAGTAGGCTTGGGGGTGTCTCTGACCCTGTTTTCTTCAGTGATCGCTCCTGGCAGCCCTTGAGTGTTCTTTAGCAGGTTCTGGCATCTTGTAGCAGAGAAGGCCCATGGGGAGGAAAGTCTCAGAGCTAAGGGGCAACAGAGTCAGGTCTCTACCACGCCCAGATACTGTTCTACACTTCCTCATAGGGAGGGGCACACTTACACTCGCACACCGACACCAGGTGCCTCTCAGATCACACAGTGGGTAGCTGCACACATTATCTGCAGGTTCTGCAGAGACAGACTGCTAGCAGGTACCACACACATATAAGCAAACCTTATGAAATTAGAACATGAAACATCCACGCCCACATCCACAACACAGACAGCTCACCTTCCACCTGCTGGAAGCACCATAAAATTGCAGGGTTAGTTCTGAGCTGATTATGGACCCCTGAAGACCACCCATGGGGAACTTTGTCAGGACTGAGTCTCCTCCTAAGAGCCAAGCAACATTTGGGCAGAGAGTGAATGCTGAGATATTACTCCATCAGTGACCCAGATTGACCGGAGCACCTTGTTCTACCACAAATGCCAGGGAATCAGACAGAATCCCAAGCCTCCCCACCAGGTCAGGAGAGACCATCAGTACTTCAAGGCCAGCTGCAACTCCAGTCACCCGGTAATGGATGAGAGCCTACAACAGGCTGACTCCTTGATCCCTGTTCTTGGTAGCCCCATGGTGGAGAGCTGAGAATCGTCATCTGCAGGTCTCACCGTCACCTGCAGGATGGCCTCCTTGCACAGTCAGGTAACCTCCAGGCTCTCTTTGTCGTGTCTAGAAGCAGAACCTGCTCCCTGGTCCTTCCACATGCTGTTACTTCCAGTAAAGGTTCTTCTGGCTATAAGCCAGGCCTACAAATGGGGCCTCAGGCTATTACCACCCCACATCCTGGAAGTCTTCTTCCCCAGCTCCAGTCAGGCTACCTCTGTCCTGAGGCCTTGCCCTGGGACCTTGCCTGGGAGTTGACAGGTGCTCAGCTCTTGGCCTAGGAGAGCATGCTTCAGGAAGAAGAGGTCAGAGGTTGCTGTGTAAGGTAGGCAGGGGTTAGGGTGGATGGTCCCTAGTCACCTGTCCTGTGGTATATACATATCTCCTTCCCATGCATAAGGGGAGCGCAGCAGGACTTGTACACTATGGCCATGTTTGTATACAAAGCTGCCATGTGCAAGCCTAGGGGTATACCCCTGACCCCCCTTCCCAGAAGCACATACTCTGGGTCCAGCTTTTAGGAGTCATAGGCCTCTTTGTGAGTCTCCAAGGACATGCCTGTGAAAGCAACCAAAGTCCACCTTATCACTAAAGACTGCAAACCCACCACAGACCCAGCTACAGGCAGAAGCTGTGATGTCTGTCAGACTCTAGGAGAAACAATTAGCCACCTGACACTGTGAAGTCAAGGTACAAATACCACCCCGGGGAACATGGCCCGGCTGAGTAGACTGGGGATGGGGGACTTGGGGAATTTTCAATTTAATTCTTCCTTGACTTCTTTAATTCACCAAATGTTTTAATAAAATAAATGATATTTCTCCAATTAACCCCATTTGATCTCTGATGGGATAATCTGGGCACATCTCCAGATCCTTCTGTGGCAGTGGCTCTGGAGAGACAGTCACTGGGTATCCATCTGGTCCCCAAGCACTGGTCAGGCTGGGAGGAGTTTAGGAACGAGAATCTCCACCCCAGTACCAAGCAGCAGCCCAGCCCCAGTGCCGTCTGCCCCATCACCCCCAAGAATCCTGGACTTAGCCTACTTTATGGGAGACGTGGCCAAGGTCCTCTCTCCAGCCCAGAAGCTCCCCCCTCCTTTAAAGCACAAGGCCCAGTTAGCTCACACTTCTCCCTGGCACCAGGGTCCTCAGGCAGCAGTATGGCTGGAGCACTGCTAGCTTCTCTGGGACCTGGCTTGAGATACGGCTGGTCCTTATCTCCAGTGCCATTCTGGACCAGGGACCAAGAAACAGGGGCACAACAATGAATGGGTATGAGCTTGAATAGATGGTTTCCAGCTGTGCCCAGCTCATTTGGGGTAGAATCTACTCCAGGTAAGCACATGAAGCCAGGACAGCTGTGTGCTCCTACAACTCCATCCAGGGACAGGCACTGAGGTCCCCATGGCTCNGGTGGATCATGGAACTAGAATAGTTCCTTCTGAGGGAGAAGGCAAGAGGCCAGGTGTTTTTTTCTCAGGACCCACGAAGTAAGCATAGCCAGTGCCACTTAGAGTGATAAAGTCACCCTCACCCAGGTCTCCTTCCCAAGTCAACGTCCTTCCCACACATCATGGGAACACAGGAAGTCGGCAGAGGCCTTTAAATAAACAAATATGTGGATAAATGAATGTAAAAGAAAAGATCTAAAAATCTGTTGACAAGTGCTCTCATCCAAGGCAGTAATTATCGCCTCCCTTCCCTGTGGGTGGGAGGAAGTGAGCAGGGCCTGAGGGTGGGGGAGGCTCTGGCCTGGTGCCAGACCTCACTCTGCCCCACCCCCACCCCCACCTACTGCTCTGCAGTCTCCTGAGCTTCCAGGCTCATAGAAAGAACTCTGGCAAGAGTCCTGCCCCAGCACAATCTCTGCTGTGAGAGGCAAGCACAGCGCCCACCTTCTCTGGGTCTCAGTGTACTCATCTGTCGATTGGGAATGATGCTGCAGGGTGATGCCCCAGTCTGTGATTGGAGCTCAGCAAACACCTCCACTCTGTGGTCTTACCTACCAGGGGACCTGCCTGCCTAAGAGGCTTCCTACTGTGTGCTCAGAGAGAGTTCCAGCATCTGTGACTGGAGCTGCTACCATCCATGCCCCTTGAAATCACAAATCATCATCAAGGCCAGTGCAGAGCAAGAACATAGCACTGAGAAATATCACTATCAACTCTGAGAGAGTACACTATAAAGATGGGTCCCCTATAAGCCAGAGGACATCAGCAGACTATCAGGCCCTGAAAACAGAGGCAGGGGCCCATCCTATCGGCCTCTGTGTCCCTGGTCTGCCATATCTCACCAGCACTTCCCCCAAAAACCTGTGCATAAATAAATGCAGCTGTTCTAACAGCTGGCCCAGCCCAGAAGAGAGAGCTGGAAGAAACTGGGTCCAATCTCAATCCCAGATGCCATCAACCAGTTAACGGTGAGTCAGGCATGCTGGGAAAAGAATGCCAGAGGACACTCAGTGGGACATAACCTGGAAGCTGAATCTCAAGAGACAGCTCCCTGCTAGCTAAAGGCAGAGGGGTCCAGACTACCCATGTATGCTGCAAGGAACCTGTGCCTTTGATTGGCTTCCCATTGAGGGCACAGAGAGGGGACATGGGGCTGAGTTTACAAGGGGGACAGTAGTTCAACCATGCCAGGGAAGACCCTGTATGGTCCTCCTACACCTCCATACAGGTCCACCTTCCCTAGTACACATGACAAAGGACAGGACTGAAGAAACAGTTTAGCAGATCACCCATCCTCTGGCAATGGAGACAAAGCCCTTCTTTATGCTGCCTACAAAGGCTCAATTTGGGTCTTTAGCTCTGATGCCCAGATTAAGGATTTGCTTGCCAGGTGCTAGGGTGCAGAGTGGGGCCTGTGATGGCTTTCCAGCTAGACAGGGACTGACAAAGGCAGCTTTCTCACCCCTAGCCACGGCTAGAACACACACAGACTGAGGAATAAACGAATCCTGCCGTGGGACCACTGGAGGAAGGGCTTGTTTTCCCATGAGAAGACACAAAGTTGGGACAGGCATCTTTGGGGACAATGATACTGGCTGACCCTGCCTTCCTCCTGCCAAGGAAGAAGGAGCTGGGAGTTTGAGACAGAGGCAGTGTCTGGGATTCAGGCTCTGGGAAGTGGGCCATTTTCTCATGCACTCCAAGCCCAGCTAAGAGCAGGGACCAGGTGCTGCCACTTCCTCACTCAGGAAAGGCAATGTCTGGTCTGCAACCTCTCCAAATGGCACAGGCCAAGAGACAAGGGCTAACTCTGCCCTGTGCCCCAAATATGATAGCATGAGAAGTGATTTCTAGCTAGCCTGTGGGGAATAATACGTATGGCTCTTGTGATCTAGGCAGGCACACACATGCACACACACATAAATAAATAAATATTTTTAAAAAAAGAAAGAGAAAAGAAAAACAACCTTTCTGTTATGCCAGCCAATAGTGGTACAAAGGCAGGCAGCATGATCCCTAAGGCTTGCCCCCAATACCAAATCATCAGCTCTGCCTGGGGCCAAACTATCCAGAACAACCATGGGGCAGTCACCATCTGAGGCTGCATGGGAGCCCCAGCAGCCATGGCTCATCCTCAGGACTGCTATAAACCTTCCTGCTGTCTGAACTCAGAGCACAAATGATGTCTCTGTCTCACTACATGCTAGCAGCTCCCCACCACATGTGATGTCATCATGATCATACCATGATTTTCAGTGGCTGCACATATACTTTTCCTTAGGGCAGAACTGCCGGGCCCCAGTAAGCAACCCTTGGCCTCAGCTGACCCTCCCAGTACTCCAGATCAGGGTAAAAACTCACACACTTTTCCGACCGCCCCTCTACACAGCACTGCCAGAAAGTTCTGGCATTTCTTATTCAAATTCCTATTCAAGTAGTTATTTGGGGTATGAGGTAATGTGAAGTGACCAATACTTGACAATCCTCTCATTTTAAAAAAATTTAAGACAAAGCAGCATCCTGTAGCCCAGGCTAGCCTAAACTATGTAACCTATGCTGGTCTTTAACTCATGGCTACCATCCTGCCTCAGTCCCTGGGGACTGCAGGTGCGTGCTGTAATAGCCAGCAACCTTTATTTTTCTGAGTAGCCACTTGGGTTGAGTGCATGTTCACTGCTCGTTATTCATTTGAAAACCCTCTTTGGGAGCATCTCCACATTAATTTGCAAGAGATCTTCATGAAAAGTGGCAGAGTCATTTTCAGACACATACTGTGCAAAACTCTCTAACACTGGGCAGCTTCTACTCTCTTGCTGGTGCATTAGTTTTGATAAAATCAGCAGTCTTCATACCCATGGTCAGTGCCCCACTGTTGTGGAGTTGGGAAGTACTTCCTGCTTCTAGAAATGTCTCTGCTTTGCCTCTCCCATGGCAGCCAGGGTTTTGGAGGGAAGGTTTCTATGCATAAGATCTTTGTCTCTGGTTCAGATTCAACTAAAGTGAATCAAATCCTGAGTAAGCATCAAGTTCTTGGAGGGTTAAGACCATCTGAACATCATAAGTCCTACATAGCACACAGAGCCACCGATGGCCGTCACTTGGATGCTCCTCTATGCACCCCTGTCCAGCAGAGCTTTGAAAGCTTTCAGTCAAGGCTAACACCCACGGAGCTCCTCCTCAGCCCTCCCTGCCCTCCTACAACAGAAACAACAGCAGGTTCTGGGATGTCCCCAAAGCTCCAGATACAGTCAGCGCTTGGTACTTACCTGCTTGCCACCCCGCTGTACCCTGAGAAGCAATGCGCTGAACGTTTCTGCAATCCTCTGTTGGAAAACGTGCAAAGGGGAAAATATAGAAGGAGAGAAAGATGAGCTGGCACCAGGCAGCAACCAATACACACTTAGGCTATCTGCCCCTGAGAACAGGCTGCCTCTGAAGGGATCTCCTAGATAGCCTCCACTAATCCACATCATCTTCCTGGATCCCCGTTTCCCTGCTGTTCATCCCTGATGATCCCTGCTCTTCTAGGAGGTGCTGTGAGGTCACCTCTCAGAAGCCCTTCGGAGAACAAATCCCGCAGAGAACACACTCTGAAGATGTGCCAATGAGATCACGGTACCTGTACAACATTCCCAAAGAAGACCTATTCTGCTCTGGGGGTGAGGCGATGTCAAACAAACCCAGGACAAGACAGCTAGTGAGGGGTGTTCAAGGACACAATCTGACTTCTGGAAAATTCTATTCTCTGGACCAACAGTTGCCATCTCTGTAGCACCTTCTGTTAGTGTAACTCAATACTGGGAGCCAGGATGCTCTCATCCATCGTGGTTCAGTATTGCCCAAATGCACTATGGTTGCCACAGCCCATGTAGCTAGTTCCTGCCCACACCAGCCCCTGCAGCCACCAGTCCATGTTCTGTCTCCATGACCCATACTATCTGAGATTGTCTCCTCCCTTGCCATAACATGGGGCTTTCCAACAGGTATGAAGAGGAGACCAATGGTGGGGACCCAGGGTAGCAAGGTTGTGACACTGGCACTAAGTGGCACTGCAGGGACGTGAGAACTGATGACATGTCCCAAACAAGGTCACTTATGCCAAGTCAGCATCTAGGAAGACAGTGAGCTTGGAAATGGCATGTAGTAAGTGACATCATTCTGAGCTGATGCGGCAGCACATGCCTATGGTCCCAGTTACAGGAGGGTCATTTGAGTCTAGAAATTGAGGCCAGGCAGGGCAACATAGAGACACTCTGTCCTGAAAAAGAAAAACACAATCCTCTCACAGGAGCATACACACTTGTGCAGGCTCCATTATGATTCCACACTTGTGCTGACTTTGCCACTCCCACACAGGCAGGTCTCCTTACTTCACCCCCTGCTGCTGACGACAGTCCCCGCAAGTGTGGGCCACACCATTCATTACTCGACAGTACAGGGTGGCAGACATTTCCTGTCAAGGGCAGATATTTGGTATTCTAGGCTTTGCAGGCAGACAGTCTGCTGCAGCTATACAGTAGAAGAGGACAGTGGGACCAGCCAGCTAGAGGAGGTGGGGCAGGCAGCAGTCTACTGCTCCACAGATTGTAGGCTTACAGCAACTACTTGTGTGTTGTGGGCACTCTCCAGTCAAGGGGGGCTCAGAAGGGTGTGGCTAACAGATGGAATGAGTGGACATGCAAGGGTGGATGGTTCTAGGAGGGGTAGCAGCAGCTCAGCAGCTGGAACGGTGTGTGGTAGTTGTCTGTGAGGACCATCCACGCAATGATGGGTGACTGAGAAGGTACACATGGAGGCGGAGGAGAGGATGGCTGCAGGTCGAAGGATGGGGGACAGGTGGCAGGGCAGGATGAGAAGCCATAAGCAAGAGGCAAGAACCATGAAACTGATGGCAAGGTGCTCAGGGTGTCCCTCTCCAGGAAGACTAGGACCTCATGCCCATTGCACCATGTGTCCCAGAAAAGCAGGGTCTCTCAGTAAGTGTGCTAACCACAGACTGAGTCCAGACTGAGTCCAGCTGTCCTGAGTGCCTTTCTGCACATATCTGTCCAGTGGCCTGCCTCTGCCATGTCTGTGTCCTGTCACAGGCACCAGGAAACCCCTCTCCTCCTCCTTCCAGCCCCCACCTTTGCCAAGCCTCAGATCTTTTGGGGAAACATAGCAGGCAGAGGCCCTTCAGCTCTACATCTGCTTCATGGCGCTGGTGTTGGCAACAGTGGTTTTGTTGGTGTCCTGCTGGACTTCATGCCTGGAATAGAGAAGCCAGGTACAGAGAGGCAAGCAGAAAGTCCAGGGATAGCCCAGAGCAGGAGAGAAGAGCAGAGAGAATGAGAAAAGGAAAAGGATACAGGGCAGAAATGGGCAGACTGAGTGCAGGGAGATGTGTAGAGGAGCCAAGGACAGTCAGGGACAGAAAGGCAAGGCACAAAAGTGAGCGGTTGGACAGGGTGAGTGGCAAAGACACCACTAAAGGACAATAAGGCAGACAAAGGCAAGGGCAGGGACCCAGATGTATAGGCAGAGGATGCAGGAAGAGACAAGAGAGGGCGGGGGTGTATGGATAAGGGCAAGCAGATGAGATGGAGAGGAACACATGGTTGGCTGTGCGTGGTAGAAGCCACCAATCCACCAAGGCCCCTACTCCTCCTAGATAAATGCCTAGACTTTCTGGCCCCACTAAGGCCAGTGCCTGTCACATGGAGGGGCCCACCCCACTCTTTCCCTGCCTTGAGATAATCTAAACCCGGGCAGAGTAGGGGCCTCTTCCAGGAGCAGGACTCAGGTCCTTCCAACACAACAGACCTACCTACAATGCCATGTGGCACACACATCCCACTGCCAAACCCCATCAGTCTGCTGCTTAGGGATGACCCTATATGTCACACATGCCCACAATGCCACCCAGGGAAACCCTGTCCCAGCCTGTCCCCAACACTCACACAACCTAACAGAAGAGGAGGTCACTGACCTTACAGGAACCACAGAACCCCCTCCATTTAGATGTTTCCCTGAATCCCCACATTATAGACATCAAGTCAACAGTTGGCTGACTTTAGCCTCTTCACTACAGTGGTCAGCGTGTGTCCTATGCAGCTCTGGGTCCTCAAAGGCCACCTACCTGGTACCCTGATAGAGACCACAGATCACTACAGAGCCAGCCAAGGAGGCCCTGTGTGGAAAGGGGAAACATGAGCAGGAAAGCGCGGGCAAGCACAGGATAAAGACTGTGCCATAAGTTACAAAGGGGGGAGGGGTGGGGCTGGTGGATAGCAGGGCTCTCCTGTCACATGTCACTGGCCCATATTCCTGCTATAGCCCAAAGCCATCCACTTACCAGGTCAACCTTGAAATGTCAGAGCACAGAGTTTTCCAGGACCATGTCACCAGCCAGTCCCTATGAGAACCTCCTCATGGCCTCTCAAGACTGGTATCACCTAAATGCCACCAGTAGGCAAAGCATGCTGCTTAGAGGTCCCTCCAGACTCAGCCCATACCAGCAATTCCATGTTCCATTCCTAACTATGTTCCAGCAGCACCAAGGACACTGCTCCACAGCCCCTGGACAGCCAGGGAAGGTGGCAGCAGCCCCACTGTCACCTGATGCTCCATATTTCAGATACAGGGCAGTGGGCAAAGCCCCAGTGCCAGCTGCAGCAACCACAACAGCCTCCTCCTGTCCGGACCTCTGTATTCCCTCACAGACTCCATCCCAACAATGGCAGAGGAGCTGCTGGTCTGCCTCCCATCTCTCTGGAACCATCAGCACTAGATTGAAAGCAGTCTATTTCTGTGTCCCCTCTCCATCCCTCACACACTGTGGTCGTCTCATGACAGGAAGGCAAGCCAGCCCCCATACCCAGCCTGGCATCCCGTGGGCATTCGCTCACTCTGCCATGGCCTTGGCAGATTGCAGTTACATAGCCAGCGAACCCAAGAAACAGCACAGAGAGAGAGAGAGAGAGAGAGAGAGAGAGAAAGGGAGCGAAAACCACCAGTGAAGCCAGCAACCAGGAAAGCATTTACAGATTCCTCCCCTTCAAGGACACTCACAGTATTGAGAGGCCCAACCCAGAGACTATGGACATCTATTGCCAAAACCAGCCTGTCTGCTACCTCCTCTACCCTCAGAAGCAGAAAACAGGGTTATAAGAACACATGGTAGAGATAATCACGGTGCAGCT
Organism: Bramus lutescens; assembly: GCA_001685075.1. Classification (NCBI taxonomy): domain Eukaryota; kingdom Metazoa; phylum Chordata; class Mammalia; order Rodentia; family Cricetidae; genus Bramus; species Bramus lutescens. The sequence goes on along the minus strand of LOEQ01003084.1, from coordinate 45,528 downwards.
GGGACAGCACAGGCCGGAAGTCACCACTTGGAGCCCTGGTATCAGAAAAGTTGAAATGAGTCCCCCCAGAAGTCCATATCAGGGCTGAGTCTCAGATCTGCCACCTGCAGAGAGCCCTGAGGAAACCAAAGGAAACCTCCAAGAATAAATGAAGTAATCTTGAGTGCCACAGGGCATCAGTGTACAAACACCAGCCATGTTTCTGAACTGTGGCCAAAACTGGAAAATGAAGTTTAAACAATACCATTTGTGACAGTATAGGAAGCATGAAAACATTCAGATGAATTGAACATATGTTACAACATTTACAAGGCATGTCACTGGTAACCTACAAGGCACTGCCTAAAGAAGAAAGAGTGGCTTTATGGGGTGTAAGACAATATTGCTAAGATGTTAATTCTTCAAAACAATCGCAATCAAAACTGTAAATGCTTTAAAATAGAAATTAACAAGGCGACTGCTGAGTTCAGCTGAAGAACAAAGGGCCTAGGTGTCCAGAAGAGCTTCAGAATGTCCAGAAGCTAAGGGCTCACACCTGAATCCGGCTCTCACAGGCCTGGGATGCGCCACAGGCTCAAGTAGCTTTACAAGCACGTGCTAACACAGTCAATAGCAAAAGATGGGCTGTTTTTTTTTTCAACAGAATAACAGGATTAAAAAAATTGAGCTCAGCCTTACCTCACTGCATACACAAAAATAAATTCCATGTGTGTCAGGCCCAAGTGTGAGAACTGAAAATATGAAAACCATAAGACTGAAAATATATGAGCCATTAATACATTAGTGCATTACTGTAATGAAGTGCCTGAGGCAGGTTACCTAATAAAGAGAAGACATCTCAACAGCAGGGCACAGGCCTTCATGAGGGCCTTGCAGTCTCCTTCCATAAACTTCCAGTTCCATCACAGGCCTCCACCCTAGTGACTATATCTGACCACCTCACAAAGGCCCTGTCAGCATGCACCAAGGCTGCACTGACTACCCACCACCCTAAGGTACCTGAGTGAGGGGTAGGGCGCGCATTATGTTCACATCACACTCTAGAAGCCTCAACCATGTAAGAAATATGATACGCTTAGAAAAGACAAGCCTGTGATAGGAAGTCCCCTTGTAGCACCTGACCGAGGACTTGTATTAAGAACGTAAGAACCCTAATAACCCTATACTCACAAGACAAGAACCAGTAATGAATGACAAGGACATGCATGTGACTGACGTGCACTCAGAGCAGAACACATCACACAGTAGCCACTAAAACGCACACCGAAGCTGTAGAGCTGCCCACACATGCTGCAGACTCTGTAGCAGACATGGAGCCCTGTAAAAGCCTCAGCTGCTTTGGGAAGCTCAATGGATTCACCTGGAATTAACACACCCCTCATTATTGTGCCCTATAACTGAGCATCAGATAACTCACTCAGAAGTGGGAACACACAAAAACCTGTGGAGATTGCTTTAGCACTAACCGGGATCAGCCCTGGATCCTTAGGAAGGAGCTGGGTAAGGAGAAAGTGATAAAGCCACACTGAAGAATACTACTTAGCAATAAAAAGGAAAGGACTCAGCATGGTCACCATGGGTGAAACGTGGTACTGAATATCCCGTGACTGAGTATGTATGTAGTTCACAACAGACCAGACACTGGGCAGTGGGTATCGGGTGAAAAGAGACCAGAGGGAGTTTCGGAAAGGAATTAAGCACTTGGCATTCACCCAGAGTGGCTGCAGGGCACACACAGTATCAGGCTTACTGAACGCATGTGGTGCTCCAACGTGGTAATGAACTCCACATAAAACCTGAGAGAGCTTAATTT
>LOEQ01003084.1:25957-42133 GCA_001685075.1 Bramus lutescens | reverse complement strand
ATATAATGGGCCAGGCAGTGCTTAAATGAATACAATTTGTGTGTTGTTATTTCGGGGTATAAGCTAGCTGTGCGGGAGCCGGGCGGGACTAAAAGCAGGCCTGCTCACTTCATTACTACAAACGCATGCCAAATGGTAGCATGTTCATCAATGGAGCAGACTTATACACACAAACACACACATGCACACATGCACACGTGCACTCATGCATGCTTGTGCCAGGGGCATGGAGGACAAGCTGACAGAGAAAGCTCTGCCTGTCACTGACACTATCCCAGGACTGAAAAAAAGACAGGCAGGATCAGTTATGCCCTCTTGCACCTCAGCATGGGTGAGGCCCGCTGTGATATGGCAGCCTCATCTGGAGAGGCCCTCTGACTCCTGCAGGGAAGTCCTGGTACCGTAAGTGCCTGAGGAGGAATGACATGACAAGACCCAGGGTAACCCTCCCACCACACCAAACAAGATCTGACACCCTAGGCTGACACACCTCTGAAACAGGCTAAGGCACAGGGCTAATATCAGAGGGCATGGGGTGGTATTCGCAGCAGTTGTGGGTTTGTGCACAAGCCCAAGAAAACACACAGACACCATCCCTGCCGTGGAGATGCTCTATTACCAGCTCCATTCTCATTCTGTAGATCCAGGAAAAGTCCTCCCTCTGGGCCTCAGCTTTCTTTGTGGAGTGAGAGGCCCTGCCTTCATCTGTGAACCTCGAGCCTCCAGAGTGCCTCTAAAAGGTAAGTCTGTATCTTCCCACAGCCACAGCTAAATCAACCTCAGATCCTCCCAGCAGCACCTGAGAGGAGTGGCTTGCTCTTGCACCTGAGCTGGCAGGGCTCTGTGTACAGGTGTGCTCACTCTCGGTAGGCTGGGACATGATGCACTTGGGCTCTGTGGTCCTGATGCTGGAGCTCGGATGGCAGCATGCTGAGTGCTAAGATAAGCCTCTAAAAGAGATGCTGTGTACCAGCCTGTGGTGCAGGATTACCCTGATCCCACTGCTGCATTTTCATGTGCCAATCCTGGTCCAAGGAAAGCTGTACACATGAAAGCAGGAGGCCCTGTCTGCTGGGTTGTGAACATATCCTTAGAGGTCATTTCTAGCTCCACCCCCTTCAGACTTCTGACTCCCCACTCTAGGAGCTTTTTATTCCACAGTCTGGGAACTGAGGAGAAAGTAGCACACCTTCCTGAGAAGATCAGAAGTGACCCATAGAACATTCCAGAAATCACAGTGGGCAGAGAGCAATAAAGTCCATCTAGCACATACCAGGAGAGGTCACAGGCGCATCTCACAACCTCCATCCTCTATGATGGCCTCAGGGATGAAACTACCAGAATCAGCAGTACACAGTTCTTCCCATCTCCTCTGGTACCTATGCACATACCTACACATATACCCATTCCAGCAGTAGTGGGCAGAAATGACAGAAAGGGCCCAAGGAGGGCAGCTGGGTACAGGCCAAACTTGACTAGGATAGCAAAGACTGTGGAGGGAGGGAGACAGGATGTGAAAGACAACCATGAGAGGACCACCTCCAGCTCTGCAATGGCCCAGAACACCCCCTGAGATCTACTGCTACTGTCCCTGGAGCAACAGAAGTCCCTTAAGTGAAAAGTAGCAAGAGTTATCTCATCAGGAAACAAAGTCCAAAGCAGAAACCACAACAGATGGGCTGGCCCCTGTTTGCGGCCCACAGGAAGTGGTACCTGTCTTCTGCTGGGCAGGGGCCACAACAGGCTGGCCCCTGTTTGTGGCCCACAAGAAGTGGTGCCTGTCTTCCACTGGGCAGGGGCAATAGAGTCCCAAGTACCAAGAGAGTACTAAGAGAGGAAAGAGGTGCTGACCAGTAGAGGTCACAGGCTCTGACCTGCATATGAACTCATTACTTACTCAGAGGAACTAAGACCACTCAGAGCATCAGGGTAGGGTGAGGAGACCTGGTGTACTGGCTCCTTTTATGTCAACTCAACACAAGCTAGAGTTATCTGAAAAGAGGGTACCTCAATTCAGAAAATGCTTCCATAAGGCTGTAGGACAATTTTCTTAATTAGTGATTATGGGAGAAGGTCCAGCCCTCTGTGGGTGGTGCCATCCTTGGGTTAGTGGTCCTGGGTTCTATAAGAAAGTAGGCTGAGCAAGCCATGAGGAGCAAGTTAGTAAGCAATACCTGATCCATGGCCTCTGCATCAGCTCCTGCCTCCAGGTTTCTACCGTTTGAGTTCCTGCCCTGACTTCCTTCAGGGATGGACTATGATATGGAGATGTAAGCCACATAAACCCTTTCCTCCCCAACTTGCTTTTAGTCGCGGCGTTTTTGTTTGTTTATGTTTTTAATATATTTTATTGTTTTTATATCCAAACCAAAGCTTCCCCTCCCTCCCCTTTCCCAAGCTTCCCCGTCTTTCCTCTCCTCACATCCATTCCTCCCCCAGTGTTTCTCTTCAGACACAGGAAGGTATCCCATGGATATCATGCAGCCATGGTATATCAGTGATACCAGGCACTCCCTCCTTCATCAAGGCTGGATGAGGCAATCAGGCAGGAAGAATGAACCCCCAAATCAGGCAACAGACTCCCCTTCCTGACACCCAGGGGCAGGCTATACCAGCCAGAGCCAGTGAGTGACCTGCTTCCCAACGGAAATGCACCCCTCTCTGGAGTCTATTCCCTAGATCCCTTTCCCAGGCCCAAGTCTTCCCTGTTTATCCCTGTCCCTGCTGCTGGGCCCTGCCAACTCCTGTGAACTATTTTTTAATAACACAAATCTTTGTTGAGTCTTTGTGAATTTCACATCATGCACCCCAGTCCCACACACTGCCCAGCCCCTCCATATCTGCTCCTCAACCCTGCAGCATCCCCCTAAAAGAACCCCCAAATTAATTAACAAACAAAAAACTAACCTCACTCCTCTTCAATACACCTTCATCTGCCCTAGTGGCCTCTGGAACATACTGGTGCTTTATTCAGGATACCCTTTTGCCCAATCAGCCTATCCACAAATGCTCATTGCAATGAGCCATTGGTCTGGTTTGAGGCCTCTGTCCTCTGGCACACCATCCTCACTGGACCCTCACTTGAACTCCTCAGATATGAAGATCCTGTGGTTAGCATTCCACAGGACCAGTCTCTTCATGCACTCCAGCAGGTCATATGGGGTAGGTGTTAGGATGGGGGAATGGGTGGTAGCTGAGCTGGGACTGCTCCCTCAGGCAAGGGGTAGAGCCAGCTCTCCTACATCCATTGTAAGGGGCCATCTCTCCCAAGTGTGGGGTGATGGGCAGCTCTCCCATGAGGTGTGAGACCAGCCAGGGACATCAACACAGACCCCAGCACAGACCCCAGCTGTAGCAGGACCACAGACCCAGACATGGCCCTTGGCAACAGCATGGGTCCAGATGTCGCCATGGCCCTGGTAGCAGCAGAAGCCACCCAGATCAGTATGGCCCTGGCAACAGCATGGCCTCCGGACACCAATATGGTCTCAGGTGGCTGTTAGTCATGGTGTTTTATCACAGCAATAGAAACCCTAACTAAGCTACCTGGCCACCTGCAAACCTGACATAGAAGAATCTTTCCACTGCCCAGAGAGAGAGAACCCCACATCCCTACATAGACCTTGACCCAGGCTAACCCAGAGCCTGGTGTGGATCCAGTCTGGCCAATGCCAGTCACCTGCAGACATACAACAGCACTTGCCCCATGGCACCAGGTAAACACTGTAAGATGAGGCCCTAAGATCCCACCCCATCCAACAAGCCCCGTACCTAGGACTCATATTGGGCTAACACTAGGTCAATCCACAGCCAAACAAACATTGTCCCTGACACCACCAAGCCATGAAGTTACTGATACAACTTTTGTGCTCAAATTGGGGGAGGGGGCGATGACATGGAGGCCTAGGCCTGATTCTATGGACCCAGTGGCACTGCCTGGTAAGGACAAGGGTGACAGGCTCAGCATATGAGACCCAGGTCAATCTGACCTTCTCAGTATCCGTAACTGTCGTGCTCCTCGGGAGTCACTCCTGCCACTGCAGAGCTGAAAGGGCACTTGCCCTGGAAGAACATATGGATGGTGTGCTCACTCAGGATACCAAAGGAAGTAGGCAGCCAGTAGGTGGTGGCACACACCTTTAAGTCCAGTGCTCAGATGCAGAGGCAGGTGGATCACTGTTCAAAGACAGCCTGGTCTACAGAGTGAGTTCCAAGACAGCCAGGTCTGTAACACAAAGAAACCTATCTCAAAATAAAATAAAATAAAATAAGTAGGCACTGGCCAGCAAAACTACTTGATGGGTTAAAGGTGCCTGCTTCACAAGCCTGGGGACCTGCGTTAGATCCCCAGAACCCTGTACAGGTATAGGGACCAACTATACAAAGTTGTCCTCTGGCCTCCACAAGTATCCTGTGGCATGCATACACATACACACACATACACATTGTATACCTATACACATAATAATTTTAAAGCAGGTGGCACTATCGACATGGAAAAAATAAGGATGTGGAAATCCTGTGCTAATCTCAAAATTTTAAATGCTAATGGCATTTGTATGAGTTGCATTCATCAAATGGGATCAGAGAAGACCCCAGAAGGCCTGACACCTGGCCACGAGATAATAGAGAGTGTCAGGAGGCGTGAGACAGGGCTAGGTGTTGCTGTTGAGCCTGCAGTCTCGGACCAGAGCTGTGGGCAATGGCACTGCAGGCCATACCCTGTACTCAGGGGCATCTCCTTAACTCTGCTGGGAATGCTCTCCTCTCCAAGACAAGTGGCCAAGGGTCTTTAAGTGCCTACCAGTGACTGAGCCCCAAAAGAGGGAATGACACCAGGATAAACAATAGACTGTCCCTAAACCACACTTAGAGCTCTAAGACACAGCCTACTCGGCACTACCAAGACCACAAGCAGCCAGCAACATCCTCAGCTAGTCACTTCAATCTGCACAGAAGAGATGTAGTTGTGAAGACAGCCCAGAGATGCCGCATGTAAACAGTAGCTTCCAGACTCCCTACAGTCAGATGGGTGTGTCAGAGTTTCCTGCTCAGAGTCCCAAACAAGAAACAGAACTGACGAGTGCTTGCAACGTGCTCTCTGTTCCAAGACCAGGAACATGCCAAGGATGCCAAGAACAGGGCTGTGTGATGATCAGGGGCATGGCATAGACAGCAAGGTAGAACATGAGAACCAGGCACCGCGATACTGACCAGCAAGAAGCCCATGGCCTGGAGCTAATGAGTCCTTGGGTCATCGATGCCAGAAGCAGCTAGTCAGGGAGCAGAGCTATGCCCATAGTACATGCTGGTAAGTGAGTAAAAGGCTCTACGTGCCCACATCTGATGTCACGCTGGTTAGAGGCAGGCCCACACTCCCCACATGGATCCCCTTTTCCCTTCCAACCCTTAGGGCCTAGCTTCACAGACAGGACCATGGGTACCTCTTTCTTGGGGCCTAGGCCTCAACCCAGTCCAGCTCAGAACGGGCCAGTAGGACCATCAGAGAAGATTAGAATCCCACGGGGCATCAGGAAAACCCACGAGCTTCTATACTCCAGTCTGTGTCCAGTGAAACATTCTCATTTGTGTGGGTCTATCACTGAGTCTAGGGTACAATAGAGACACAGTTGAGCACATTGGTGGGACGCAATGCAGGGTGGCATNNCCATGAGGGCACTGGTGCATGTGTTTCAGCAGGAGGTCATAGATATGCGTTGGCCTCTGGCTCTGAGCTCAAACTGGCTAACCCACAGGTCTATATGTGCAATCATGGACAGATCGAGTGTACAAGTGTGTCTGAACCATGCGCAGGTGCAGAGGTATAGTGGCCACACTCACAGGTGTCCCAAAGCTCCTGTATATCACTCAGCATCCCCAAGGACTGGAGGCTCTGCCCAAAAGGAAAGGATCAGGATAAACAAAAGGACCCTTCCTCCTGTGGGTTCACTCTCAGTGTGGAGTCACTACGGCAGAAATGGGGCAAAGGACAGTGTAGGTCACCTCTGTACCCTGAACACTAGGCTCAGCACACTCCTGCCCAGCATAGGCCTACCTGGACAGGCCACAAACCAATTTATACCACACGCCTATGGAAAGCTTCCCCCTTTCCCTGAGCAAAAGGGTTTGGCTCTCATTTCTTTCCTTCCCATCCCTGTACATCTGAGGAAACCTGGGATACACTCCTTCCATAGCCTCATGTAGTCACACTGAGGATGACAGGAACCTGGAAGAGAGGAGGAGTCTGGGAAGGGCACCCATGATTAGCAGCTAATTGGGCACAGAGCAGCCAAGGAGCCTGCCTCACACTGGGAAAGGGCACTTGCAAAACTGGGGTTGAACTATATGGTGGTGTCAGCAGAGAAAGGCCACATACCAGCAAGGCCACCAGTGTCACTTCAGTGGCCAGGGCAGCAGGATGGAGAATGGGTCCAGGACAGGGATTGGATTCCAAATGGGCCAAAGTGTCCTATCACAGTTTCTGGATGTCACAAACATCACCCTGGCTGTCTGGAGGAACAAGTGCGAGAAGACAGCTGATGGTGCCATCTGTGGGATCACTACCACAGGATGCTTGGGCTGTTCCTACAGTGGGGCCCCAGGGAGAGATCTGTGCCCTACCTCTGCCTTCCAGTTTACCACGTAGAGTCAGGCAGAGTCAGAGATGGACACCCACACCTGCCCTCCTGCCACTCAGGACACAAGGGGAGGAAGGCTCTGTCTTAGTTTATTTTCTGACATGATAAAATAATCAGACAAAAGCAACTTAAGGGAGAAAGGGCTCATCAGGCTCACAGGTCCAGGTCACAGTCACATGGCAGGGAGGTCACAGCCACAGGCATTTGAGAGAACTGCCATACTCTGTCCACATTTACAGAGCAGAGTCCACTGGATGGATGCACACACGCCGGTGCTCTGTTCACTTTCTCCACCCTTAGAAGATCCGGGATACCCTGCCTAGGGAATGGTGCCACAGTGGGTAGGTATTCCCGCCTCGACTTATTCAAGACAATCCTTCACAGACATTCATTCCCAGAGGCTAACCTTAACCCAAACAATTCTTCAAAGGAACTCCCAGAGGCCTGCCTCATTGGTATCAACTGACAATACTAACCCCACAAAAGGGAGCACTCAGGCCCTGTGCCCTGCAGTCCCATTACATGCACAGGTTCCAATCTAAGACACACATACCAAGAAGGGTGAGGATTTCTGTCCACACAAACCAACAGGACACTCAGGGTAGCTCAGTGTCTCGGGGAGAAGGATAGGCCACCCGCATGCCCAACTTAAAGCTATAGCTCAGCCACATAAAGGAACAAAGGAGACTGGGGGGGGGTACTGACTGACACATGCTTCCGTGCCATGTGCCCAGCACCTGTGCTCAGCGACAAGCCACATGACTACATGCACTACACTCCTAGAAGCGACAGGTTTGCAGAGTTGGAGCACATCAGGCTGCAGGCAGGCTGAAGGTGATCACGGTGGGCTGGGGACCTCTCTGAGATGACAGAATATTCAGTAGTTAGAAAGCAATGAGAATTGGCCAACTCGCTCATGCTGGTTGGTTTAAACTGTCAACATGACACCACCTACCATCACCTGAAAGGAGACGTCTCAGTGAGGGACTGTCTCGTTCAGGCTGCTGTGGGAATGTCTGTTAGGAATTTTCTTGACTGATTTACTTGGTGAGAGGACACAGCATGGGCATGGGTAGCACTCCTCCAGGTTTTGGACCTTGGTATTGCCAGCAGCCTGGTCTGAGAAAGAAATACATTCTAAGAGTACCCCGGCCCTTGGCACACTAAGAGCAGTAGGAAATGATCTTTATGACAGGCATTTCTAGCTCAAGAAGTGGAACGTACTTTTCTGATAATGTAAAGGCTTGTTCTGCTCTGGTATATTTCTTGTCTGCACCTCCTTGTCTTTGCTCTCACTGATGATCTGTTAAGAGAAACCTTCTATTCCTTGTAAAGACAGTTCAATGATTGTATAGTGTCTGTACATTCTGTTGCTCCTAGTAAAACTCAGAACAAGCACAGTCTGGGACCTTAAAGCTTCCTGTATGCTCCACGAACCCAGGCTCCCTACTGAAAATTCACATTCTAGATTCCGCATCCATAATGCCTAGGAGTAAGAGCAGAGAAAGCTAGCTGAGCAATAAGCATGCATGCATCCATTCCCTCTCCAGTTCTGACTATCGTGTCACTGAGTGCTTTGAGTATCTACCACCATGACTTTCCTGCAGTAATGGACTATAACCTGACACTGTGAGTTAAATAAACCCTTTCACCCCTAAGTTGCTTTTTCTTGGCATATTTTATTACTGTAATACAAATTAAACCAAGATGTGGGTAAATACACTAAAAGCACTGATACTTCATCAATGAGGCTAAGCTGATGATTTTTGTGCTAGATAAATTCTATCTCAGTTTAATAAAACCTTAAATAACACTGTGGAAGCATCAAAAAGTACTCTTCTTTGAGTAAAAAATGGCAAATTCTGCTGCAATGAAAACATGCAGGCTGGGTATAGGCCTACCATGCCGGCACTGAGAGGCTCAGAGAAAACAGAATCCCAAGTGTAAAAGAAGCTTGTATAAAAATGCCACAGTAGCTTTACCAGACTTGAGAAAATGCTGGTGACAAAGGAATCAGGAGGGTGGACAGGCACAAGTGTCAACAGTCGGCACCAGGTGACACAGGAGGCTGGACGGGCACAAGTGTCAACAGTCAGCACCAGGTGACACAGGAGGCTGGACGGGCACAGGTGTCAACAGTCAGCACCAGGGGACACAGGAGGGTGGACAGGCACAAGTGTCAACAGTCAGCACCAGGTGACACAGGAGGGTGGACAGGCACAGGTGTCAACAGTCAGCACCAGGGGACACAGGAGGGTGGACAGGCACAGGTGTCAACAGTCAGCACCAGGGGACACAGGAGGGTGGACAGGCACAGGTGTCAACAGTCAGCACCAGGGGACACAGGAGGGTGGACGGGCACAGGTACAGGAGGGTGGACAGGCACAGGTGTCAACAGTCAGCACTAGGTGACACAGGAGGGTGGACAGGCACAAGTGTCAACATCTTCACCATGTAACCTAGAGGAGGCCCAGTGCTGCAGGAAGCAGGCTCACTGCTGTGAAACACTAGGGGCCAAAAGGTGATACACAAGCCTTCATGGCCACCCCATTCTCCAGAGCACTCCAGGCCACTGTCACAGTACTGCCATCCATCTCCCTGCACAGCAACCTCCAGGCCTCAGGCTGTGCCCATCTCCCTGGCCCTGTACTGCCTATAGACCCAAGAAGGGTATTGCAACCAAGGACATGTATTTGTCACTGGAACAGTACTCTGAGAAAGGAGCTGAGCTGGAAGAGGGTGGAGTCAGAGTGTGGCAGGGAACCAGAGCCAGGGCTGTGTCGCTACACATGGCAGTCTGCAATGTCACAGCCTAGTTTCACCTCAGAAGGTAAGAAAGGCCCACAGTCTTCAGTGCTCACACTAGAACTGCTGAAGAGACTTAGGGTTTGCCCTCCTGTGGAGATACTGACTGTTCACAGACAGCACCCTCTGCCTGGTCTACTCCAGTCCATTCTCTCTATGCACCAGGCCAAGGCCCACCCCACCCTTCTTTGCCTAGTCTGTAAAAGCCCTGTGTTCATGGTCCACCTAGAAAGCAAGGTTTTCTCTGACAGGGAAAGAGGCCACAGGAACTCAGAGAGGACCTGCCTTCTGCAAGGGGACTTCTCACCACAATGGCCTTAATCAAACTAGTTCCTCTGTTTCCAGTCTCCAGAAATTACCAGGGCTTCCTTTTCCAGAGCCTTGAAAATTCCCAGTCCACCTCACTGCTCTGTTCAGGCACACTGCACTGGTTGTCTCCTAACCAGTAGGCAAGGTCCCTACATGGCCAGCACTGCACCAGCACGGGCAAATGGCAGGCCAACACTGAACTGAAGGGAGGTAAGAGAGTCCCTGCAAGGCCAGGATGCCCTCTACCTGTGAGGCAACAGAGTGCAGAGATGGGCACCTGGTGCCCTCTGCCTACCACGGGATGCCAGGAAGGTAGAACTTCAGCTGGGCATTGGTTCTTGCCCTTTGTGGCTGTCAGCTGTGACAATAGTTATATCTGTAATGCAGTCCCCAGAAGCAGAGAGTTCAAGGCCAGCCTGGGCTACACAGAGACTGTGGCAAAATTAAGTAAAAATCCCACAGTTCCCATGCGCAGCCGGGAGCTGCATCTGCCACAAAGAAGCACAGGCCTAAGATCCATCCTGTTGCTGGAAACCCACAAAATGCTGGAAAGGACCCTCTGACCAGCGATAGTATTCAGTTCAGTGCAGCAATCTAGAGAGTGAGAGAAAAATGAGCTGCTCACACGAGTCTGCCAAGCAGGGAGGGGCCCTGGGAAGACCCAACTGCTTCAAAGGTTTACAAAGTCAACCCTAGGCAAGGTGAGACACAGCCACTACAGGTGGGCCAGCACAGTGGGGTGAGAGCAAAAGGCACTCTGAAGCTCTGCCTCAAAGCACCAGGCTCCAGCCAGATGCCCATTTGTGCCTATACAAGCCAAAGCTCTATGGAGACAAGGAAAAAATAATAACTTCAAGGGAGCAAGGGTTCCCAGGGAGCTGTAAGCCTACAGAGGGCTGGTGTGTGTGTGTGTGTGTGTGTGTGTACACATATATACATATATATGCATGTATATATATGAAGGGAATCCAGATTAGTGGTAAATGGCCTGTTGAACATGGGCAAGACTGAGTTCGACCCTCAGCACCAGAGGAATGTGTGGGGCAGCAGTAATACTGGGAGAAACTGTTCATTGCTAGGGAGAAATCATGGAGTAGAAGAAAAGGGCTAGTGCACTTAAACAAGAACAGGAGAAACTAAACCAAAAGAAAAAGGCCAAGACAAATGAAAGGGGTCCAGGATTTCTGGCCAATCCTGAAGTCTAGGGTACACCTGGGAAGAGGTGCACACAAGCAGGCATGCAACCAATAAGGTTTTGAAAAATAATGACCAAAAGCATCTAAATACTATGAAATTACAAACTGCAACAACTAATTGTCAATAAGCCCCAAGCAGAGTATTAAACACACTCCCAGGGCACAGGAAGTGCTGGATGCCACTGGAAAGCAGTTTCCAAGAGCAGAGCAGGACCCACACCATCCATGGGGCAAGGCAGAGGACAGTGCAATGGGGCACAGTGAAGTGTAGAAAGAAAAACATTCCAAACGAACTCTATACCCGCTGGAAATATATCTCAGAAATAGACGTGGAGTAGATATTTATTTTCTACAAATATAAGCCAAGAGCCCGTTCCAACCAGATGTGCACCACAGAATGTGTTGAAGTAAGTTATTCAGGTCGGAAGCACCGAGCAAAGGAAATCTTGGTCTAAATAAAGAGCTGCAGAAAGCCAGGATGGTGCAGGGCGGGAAGGTAAGTTTAAACAGGCATTTTCTCACTTCTGTGTATCCCAAGGACAACTGAAGGTTAAAGTAAAATCGACTACAAAGTGTCCTTAACGATGGCTGTTAACATATTCAGGGAACACACAAAATAACTATGAAGAGATGGGAAGGGAATGAATGAGGGCAGTAAGAACCATGCAGGCAGAGGGGTGCATGTTTGAAGATAAGCCTAAGGGTTAAAGATACAAGCCGGAAGATGGTGGCGCACACCTTTAATCCCAGCACTCGGGAGGCAGAGGCAGGTGGATCTCTGTGAGTTCGAGACCAGTCTGGTCTACAAGAGCTCATTCGAGGACAGGATCCAAAGCTACAGAGAAACCCTGTCTCAAAAAAACAAAAAGAGCTAAAGATACATATTGAGAACTAGAAAGCAACCACTAAGGTAACACATAGAAATTATTAGTAGGCCCTAACAATGGTAAAAATGGATATTGGGTAGTGCTCAATAGATCAACTTCTCCAAGAAAAAGGGGGGGCAGAAAAAGAAAAAAAGGGCACAAGGGAAATACAAAAGCAAGTATCAAGAGGGCAGAGGAGAATAAACACCCAGCATTGCCAGCACAGATGAATGGCAGGACAGGAGGTAGCCAGACCAGCAGCCCATAGCCAGGGTGGAGTCTGAATGTAAACTGTAATGAGCTGAAATTAAATAAAATTATGATTCATTTCCTCAGCTTCACAGTCACATCCCAAGTGTTCCTGTGCTACACCGTGGGGAAGTTAGAGCACAGAGCTCTCCAGTTTCCACAGGCTCTATCTGGCAACCCCAACTCAGTCACCAAGCAGAGGCTGCCAAGTGAGACAACGAGAAGCAAGAATCTATGCAGAATACGCGTAATGCTACTTCTATAGAACATATGGCTGTAAGGTATAAAGAATGGACACCACAACACGGATGCACCAACACCAGACAATAGAGTTCGGAGCCAGTATAACTAGTGACAAGAGAGGACATTTACACAGCTTGAAAATCTGCGAGGACAAATGGCAAGGCTGAGAAGAGAAACTGCAAAGCCACAACCAGAGCCAAGTCACAGAAGATGACAGAGCAAGTGGGCAGAAATCAATGAGGAGACAGACCCTGGAGCACAGTGCCAGTCAATGCCACCCAACAGGACTGAGCATGCTCCTGTCGGCACATGGGCACACTCAGAGGATATGTCATGTTTCAGACCACAAGGCCAGTCTCTGCATGTTTAGAACAGCAGTCACCATACAAAAACATGTGTTTCCTTTCTCTGAAAGGAAGAGAATGAGGGATCAGCAGCATGAAAGTGCCCATGAATACACATTACTACCTGAAATTAAGCGCAGACTCTCTTTAAAAAGTAAGCAAAGTAAGAAATTACATGGGAAGTCCAAAAACATTAACTGAATAAACCAGAAACGGTGTGTTTAATTTGTACAAGTAAAACAATACACAGAGGGAAATTGATAACAACCAACAAAAATCAGAAAAGAAAAATGGTCTCAATTGATGATCTAAAAAGAACAGAAGCAAAATTGACCCAAAGGAAGCAGAAGAAAGAGAGCAATGATGGTGAGAAAAAACCAACATTAGAGAAAAATCAATGCAATTGGAACCTGCGCCTTTGAAAACTGATAACTTCACATTAGCTGCATTGACTTCAATTCTGTCTTAGATTACCTAAAATAATAAAGTTATACCAGAAAATCCAATCAAAAGAGTAAGCCCAGGAGTGGTGGTGCACACCTCTAATCCCGTGATCCTAGCACCTGGGAGGCAGAGGGACAAGAGTCACCTCCAGTTCCAGCTCAGCATGGTCTATAGCAAGCTCCATGTCAGCCAAGACTATGCAGCCAGACCCTGTCTGTACACACACACACACACACACACACACACACACACACATAGACAAACACACACACAAACACGCACACACATATACACACACAGACAAACACATACACACAGCAAACACACACCAGCAACACAAGCCATGGAAGAGGACACACCAATGCAGATCCTACAGCTCAGAAGAGGACACACAGAGACCCCACTGTTGTGAGAGTTTCCTTGAAATGGGGAAGGCCTTTAAAAATCATATGACTTGAGAAACAGCAGATGCCATGGGTGGTATTGCAGACAGAAGGAGAATGGACTGAACATACATCCAGTTCAGCATCACTCTCAATGCAAACTCCAGGCTCAGAAGGCTTCCCCGGCAAATGCCGCCAAATATTTGCCAGAAGGATCACAATGATTCTGCACAAACCCCTCAGAAAACGGGAGGAAGCACTTTGCAACTTATTTCCAGACTCACTTTATAGGCTCTGCAATCAAGACAGTATGGTCCTGGTGGGAAGGTTATTCCTCAACTGAGGAAGACAAAAGAGCTGAGTGAGCCATGGAGAGAAGAAGAGTCTCTCAACCAACCAGGCCAGAGCCTCAGCTTCCCAAACACAGACATTCATGGTAGAGCTTCAGCATCTGAAATAAAGTAAGAGGCAGCCTTTGTAGCCGTGGCTGGCCAAAGTCGTCTCAGGCAGGACACGACCAGAAAAGCCTCTGAAGAAGCTGCACAAACAGCAAGGTGTGTGACCTTCAAAAAACCATAGTTAAGAAAAATAAAACAAATAATTGTCTAAAAACAACAACAACAAAAAAAATACATTCAACTACAGACACTGATAAAGCCCTTGTGTCCAGAAGAGGCAAACTCCATGACATGACAACAATGACAACGACAATAGAATTCTGACAGTGAAGCCGAGCAGACGCGTGTGGAGAGAGAGCAAACGGCCAATACCCACGAGCACGCCATACCAGGAAAGAGCAGATCAAAAGCCATGTGCAATAGCTAACCATGGGCATCCAACACGGCCCTGGGAGGGTGGAGAGCCAATTAGCACCTGCTGCTCAGAGGCTTTTGTAAGAGGACATTTCCTTAAAAGTCACCCTAACTACATGACCAGCCTCCCCTCTCCTAGGTATCAACACCCCTGAAAAAAAGTGGGAACCTTTGCCATACAAAGTCTTCACAGCGATGCCTGTAAGCCTAAGGTGAATGCCCAATGTTGCAAAGGAACCTTGGGTGACTGTCCAGGCAGCCAGATAGCTGTCATTTCCATAGGTTTGGAAGTGACTTACATTCCACTTCTTGTTTACTGTGAAGAAGTGTCACTTGGATTGGTTTAATAAAATGCTAAAGAGAGATCATGGGGAAGGCAAAGAGAGGAGTCATAAGGAGATGCCAAGGATGCACAGCAAGCAGCATGGATGTTACAAAGTAAAGGTAGCCAAACCATGTAAAAGAAGTTGAGTAAAATAAATGGGTTAAGTTACAGAGCTAGTTAGAAACAAGCCTAAATTATCAGCCAAGCTTTCAGAATTAATAAGAAGTCTCCATGTGGTTATTTAGGAGCTGGCAAGTGGGACAGAAAAATCCACCTAACTAGAGAGGTAGCATAAGTCAGCTTATGCCATAGAAATGCCAGGGCAAGGCCTAGGCTGTGGCCAGGGTAGGACTAAGCCTGTGCCCAAACTCAGAGCACAATGCTCCCCAGGAAAGATGTGGGCACGAAGGTCACAGTGAGGTACAGGAATAACACTAAGATCAAGCAAACCCTATAATCTAGATAGAATGAGGGGGTCAAGTCAGAGTGAGGAAGGCACCACCACAGAGCATGTGTCTTAGGGGTCACAGTAGACTACCCTCATTCCATAGAAAAGCAAGGCTCCACGTTGCAGAGAACACACATGCACACAGCAGGAAGGTACTGTTTAGAGGAACTGGGAGAAGCAAATCTAAAGCACCCAGACTGCAGGCTGCCAAGGGCTAGAGGAAAGGAAGGGGCTATCATCAGCTAAAGGTGGAGACTGCCATGGGCATGACAGTGATGCTCTGGAGTTAGGTACGGTGACAGATATACAAAGGGGAGAAAACATTTAAAACCACGAAACTTGTCTTTGAAAGGGGTGAAAGGGTTGGGGGTAGAAGAAAAGTGTGGGAGGGAGGGAAGGATGAAATAACAAATCTCAATACATGAATACTATCTCAATAAAGAAATGCTGTAAGGGGCTAGAGAGACAGCTCAGTGGGTAAAGCGCTTACCGTGCAAGCACAAGGCTCTGGGCTCCACACCCAAAACCCATGAAAAAGGCCAGGTATTGAGGGGCTCGCATGTGATCTCAGCACTGCAGAAGCAGTAAGGGAAGGAGGGAAGGACAGAGGGATGGAGGGAAGGAGGCAGGAAGGGGGAGAGAAACAACACTATTTCATTTTAGACTGCTACAGTAACTGCAAAGGAATCCAGGCTCAAGATCCGCCCAGACTGTCTTCCAAGTACTTCCAGGTTTGCTGCAACCAAAGGCATGGGCTGTCTCAGTCCTCTCTGTGCTCTCACTTGGGCGGGGGTGGGAGAGTAAATTTGAACAGGCACCCCAAGCTGGCCCTGTGCTAGCTAAGTTCAGAAGATCTCACGCTCCACACTGTTCTCTGAACCACAGTTCTTCTGAAAGCTGGCCCCATGCTACACAAAACCTTTAGCTCAAGACCCTCAGGTGTGGGTCAAAGCTCTGGACAGCTGTCACCAGTCTGACAAAGCACAACACCTGAGAAGTATATCTAATGGCAACCAACACCACCACAACACCCAAGCACAGACTCACACATTCTACAGACTCATACCCCAAACCCCACTTCTCCAACAGCCAGGGTGACCAGTCCCACTGCAGA